>MU182870.1:37298-123043 GCA_016904865.1 Pissodes strobi | reverse complement strand
TGTTCAGGACCATCTGGTGCTTCTGATGTTGGTAAATTTTGATAGTCTTGATTTGGCTAAGTTATTTCCTCAGCTAGCGTGAGAGGATCTTCTAATGCATTTGCAAATGCAAAAGAGTTTCCTTGGTTTTGCTACTTATGATATCGATTGCATCTACAAATGCACGATCTGTTAGCCTATTTACAGCATCTGCAAATGCTGCAATTTCTGTTTTTGAACAGAAAAATAGGTTCATGAATATGTTCACTATCTGCAACTGCAATTGCAGACAGTGGGTACGATCGATTGTATCTGCTAATACAACGAACTATTCACCTTTTTGCTTGCTGCTTAACCCTGGTTATGCTTTCGCCTGCATCTGCAAATGCAACGATTTTTTAGCATATTTACAGTATCTGCAAATACTGTAATTTCTGTTTTGAATAGAAACCAAGAGTGTAATAATTCGCTACCTCCAATGCAATGATTTTATGTAAGAGGGTTGCAATAGTATGGTGGTTATTTGTTTTTGTATCTGCAAATACATAGCACTATACCGTTTTATTTTTGTCAGTACATATATCCTTTACATCGGCAAATGTAGGGATATAGTGTGCCTCTAACTACTTTTACATAATATACCTACTGGGGTGGAGGCTGTTGGGGGCCCTTCACATCTGCAAATGTGAAGGCCAATTTTAGTTAAAGTTATTCGCATCTGCAAATGCGAATTTGTAAATAGGTATTATTATTATTTATTAACATCTCCTGCAAGCAATGTTTACTCCAATTTTTTCCCTCGCCGGACGGCTCATGTCAACACGAATTGTTTAAAAATAATGCGTTCCGGTATTACATTGCTTCGACAAAGCCGAACGATAACATTCCGCCTTTTTCCCTTAATTTTGGGTTAGTTTTGGTTAGCACTTTTAGTTCTTGTTGATTGAGCCTCCGTTGCGAGCAAAGCCAACGGAGGGCCATGCAAGCTATAATAATACCCAACTTGGGATTTAGTCGCTCGTAAATTATGCGTCAGCTTGCCTTTGGGGCTAGTTTTTAGAGGTTAATTTCGTGAGAAAAGGACACTCTTCGACTTACTCAAAATTTAAATTTTTATTTTATTTTATTTTATTTTTTTTTTTGAAAAGTATTTGTTAATACAGTAATAGCAATAATTACAATATACATAGTCCTTATTCCTCTAGACAGTGTTTTTGAACACTGGTATTGAGGATAATTGCATTTTAGTAATAATAACAGTATGATTTCCTATAAACTCTCTAGTATTGTGGCTATGAATATCCTTTGAAAATATTATGATAATATTTTAATTTTGAGTTTTATTTATTATCCTGTAAATAAGTTTATTATGTTCAAATTTTAATACCTTATGTAATTGCCATACTCTTAAATTTTCATATAGATCTGCAGTATGAGTCAGTGGATCATAATTAAATATAACTTTGTTTTTTGTTTTGCAATATTTGCATCGAATCGAATTGTAGTTTATAGTCCCACATGTGCCCCATACGGGGATCAAATATCGAAAAACGAATGATACGAAGGCATTATAACCATTTGTTTCTATTTTTATATTCCTTTATATGGTATAAACGTTTTATTCTATGTAAAACATTAATAAATATTCAGGCCGACCGGTATATATTTCCTCCTTTTGATTGTGTTATGTAAACACTTTTTGTGATTGAATAGTATATTTCTTTGGTAGGATGTACGATTAGACGAGATTACTAGAGAACGGTTCGAATAGCTCGTATCGTTAACTGTTGCTTATTACTTATATTCATTTCGATATAATATATTTCAATTCCGAATATATTGTTTGATTCTATGTAATTGTGCAAAGACGACAAATAAATGTAACAATGTTTTGTCATGCCCTCGTATATAAATAACAGTTTGTTAGTATAATTCAAATCGCAGAGAGCACATTAAATTTTTGTTTACTGCTTCATTCGCATTTTTGACTGTAACCCGTTCGCACTCTATTTTATTCTAATAAGTATAGTTAGTTTTAGAAGTTTGAGAGTATTTTCCATTTCAATTTTATTAAGTAAAAAAAAATAAGGGTTACAAGTGTCATATTTATTCATAATACTCAGTTTAGTATTATACACATTTAGTTTGCTTTTATACAAGAGATTCTGTTTTTATATATTTAAGATAACCAGGTATTTATGTATATTTGAAATTTTGGCATATAATCTTATATGGACTCACCCCCTGATTCGCTTCTCCCGATGCATATTGCCCCCTTTTTTCGCCTCCTTTGCGAGCAAGACGTATCACTAACACTTCACTATACTAGAAATACGATTTCTAGGCATTTTTCTTCTTAAAACCAAAAGAAAGAACCGATTTACGGATTCTTGCTTGTCACCGACCGGTACAAAATTGTAATGACGCATCAAGGCGATGCATGAGCTCGAGCGGCTAGCCAGGGTCGGCTGAATCACCATGTTTTTAAATAACTTCTTTAAAAATTGTACCGATTGGGAAAAAGTTGTATACTACAAAGTGTAATGAGGGATGGCGGAGATGCGAAGGATAATTTCCAAATTTACTTCCATTGCTTCCAGTCTATAAAATAGTAAATCAAAGACATCTCAATCTTTAACTTGTCCTGTCATCAATGATATATAATTCCAAAATGAAGCATCATGCTATTGACCTTGTCGGGGAAGCCCAGTTTTATTGAACTTTACAGCTCTTAGTCATAATTGTTGGAATTTGGGCTTTGTGTATTTGTATCTTGGGATTTTTGGCCTATATGTATATTTATCCTATTAAATACAAATGTTTGTCTTTGGTTCAGGCTATTTTACTTAGATGTAAAGTAAATACCTACTGTGTGCATGGATGAAACATATTAAAGGAAAACACTTTATATTTCACGTAAAAATCTTTTAATCCAAAAGGACTCTTTTTCAAAATAGCAGAGCGCTTTCCACCTAAACCATCATCAGTGTTACTTGTCAACTACGGGAATAAGCAAACATATTGAATTAGAGAACAATGGTTACACTTAAATTTCACTAAAAGGTTCACATAATTTTGCATGAGGACTACACCACGTTGTTATTTAAACCCCAAATGCGTCACTATGGCGTTTAAATAACAATGTGGTGTAGTTCTCGTAAAAAAAATGTAATTAGTGAAATTTAAATGTAGCCATTGTCAACGAGTGTTGCTTCATTCTTTTATATCCTTGATATGTTTGCTTATTCCCATCCCTGACAAGTAACACTGATGATGGCTTAGGCCGAAAGCATTCTGTTATGCTATTTCGAAGGTTTTTTACATTCAAATTTTTTTGCAATGGAATACAAAGATTAGTATACTCTACTTAGGCTTATTTTGTCTCCCCCGACGACGTTTACAACATAGCTCTGTTTTCTTGAGAGAGTGCTGTTGACATAGAGCGAATGCTAAGTACAATGCGATTTCGAAACAAGTTGTACTTGCATCATTGCATTATTAAAGACCGATACAAATTAGGAAACCATCTATAATTGGCACATCCACGAAAAGAAATGAAACCACAAACCACAAGAAAAACCCGTCTCCTTACCATAATTGCAATTTTATTTACCAATGGTCAGGTATTTTTACACAATAATCACTTGGCCATATAAAGGATACTTTAATATTGCTACTAATCAGAGATTTGCGACTATTATTCTCATTTTTATATACTATAACGCAATACAAGCTAACGCCAATAGGTAAAGTTAAAAGTTATGTAAAGTCACTAATAATAAATATTCTTGCCTTGCAAAAAAAAGTTTGGTTATGGATTACGGCGGAACAGCTGATTTTATTGTTGACTTTGACAGGTAAAAAGGGCCTATACGATGCAAAAAAACTACAAATAAATGCCATTTGACCTACCGTCTTGTACAATAGGTTGTCGAGTGACCTTTGTTTCCGCAAGCCTCTTTTACACAGAGGGGCCGATGTTACGACTTAAAACGCACAATACTATTTAGCTAATAATAAACACATGCCCGGTAAAACGTATCAACCGCAATCAACATATACGAACGGATGCAGTGCGATTATTACTGATAAAACAATAGATTGTATTGTTCAACGCTGCATTTGTCCCCACTCCACCTTAGCTTTTATTTTATTACATCTATGCCGAGGTATTCTACTTATTCATTCTAGTATTGTAAAAGGCTTTTGATGCAAGCAAATAATAACTTTTATTATCTAACATAGATTAATTTTACTTATTTTATATGCCCTACTTTAATGAAGCTGGTTTTATAATACTCTTGTAAAATGCGCCAAAAATAAAAGATTAACCGAATGAAAAGGTAAATATTTTTAATAAATGCGACATGATTTTGCTTTCCTTATAGGGAAATTTAAAATTCTTGAAGACATCAATGAATGTTCAAAAATCTTGATTTTTTGGCTCTGGCAGATTTTTCGATCCCATCTGGCAACACTGCGGAGAGGGTCTGGTGTGCCGTTGGGGAATATTATTAAACGTGTTCTTTTAAATAAAGACGCAAAAAAACAAATATCACGTTTTAAATATTTTTATATCTGCTACTAACAATTCAGTATAACAGAAAAAAATATATAATTTTCTGCTCATTAAACTATTACTTAAAAATCGACGATAATAAGAGTGTAGTTCCCCCGAGTTAGGCCTCAAACATGAATTTGTGAAATCACAAATGAGGGCAATCAATCGCTGTACATTTTAGGTATACTGTAAGAAGCACGCAATTTCTAGAGCCTATTTCACAAAGATTATTTTAATAAAATACGTGCCACTAAATTATTGAGGGAAATATTTGTTCATGTTTCTTAGAAAAAATATATTATGTGTTTGCTCATAAAAACCAATAACGATCGGTAAAAGTCATTTATTGCCTTTTAAAATTAGGAACGTACAGTTTGTAGATATGGCATACAAATAAATGGGGAACTACACATTTAATGGGTTTTTATTTACCATTGCGAATTTTTATCACGTTTCGTTCGACACGATCAAAGCAAATAAACAATGGTTCGTAATGAATATATTGTGCGGAGGACGATAGAAATACAGAGTGGAATAATAAACTGTAATAATTATTTTCCAAGATTTCCTACATGCTATTATTATTATTAGTTAGCGCAACAAGCGGCAAGGCCGATGAGTCGCATTGGTTATCGGACGATTGGATCAAAGGTTGTGCAGTGTTGTTGCACTTGCCTTCCCGAATTTCCCCTCAGACTGGTGCTGCTGTTTGTGGAGAACAGATATAAGGACACGAAGTAGTGATTCTGCAAAATCTTTAAGGTTTCTATTGGGACACCCCTTTTCCTTCAGGCACTAAAGTGGGGTCAGCAGCTTGAGTCTTCTTAAGATGCTCCACTTAAAGCATGGTGTCGAAGGCCGTTGGAAAGTTTGGTTGCACGACGCTGCACTCTCTATTGTTATATTAGCGATTTTATGGTTTCATCTCATAATCAGTCAGCTACGCAATATCCGAGCTGGGAAGGTTTCACACACGGGATTCTTGACAATTGACAATTCTAGTTGGGTAGTGGCACAAACAATATAGCTACGCAAAGCTATATTATTTGTGGTAGTGGCCTTTATAACTACATGATGATAACGCTTGCCGATTGCTGACATTGCTGATGTCAATTATCAGGCATTCTTCCGGTACCAGGACGAGGTTCAACAGGGCAAGTCAAGGCGTAGAATCTCGACCTTAGATTAGGTAAGAGTAAGGATACCGCGCATGACATTAAGCCAATGTACTGAAATTGAAGCCTTTTCAGAGCGGCGGCCATTATTTATGTGGCAAACACATCTATTGTTGTGGCGGTGCTATTTTGCAGTTATTTTGTAAGTTTTTGAACAAATAAAGATAAAAACTAAGATTCGGCATATGGTTGCAAGAGTCGAAGTGAGAAGAAGGAGCCTGGAATTTCATTTCACAGGTAATTATTGTCTGCTGACCTTGTAGTTTATTTGCATATTTCTTGTTTTAATGATAATGCATAATGTACACATTGTGTTACCTCTGAGTGTATCATGGTAGGGATGTTTATTTAATTATCGAGAGTAATTTGATACCCGATCTTGGATATTTTCAGTCATCAAATAATCAATAAAGCCATAAATCTTCTTCAAGGAGAGTCATTCAACAGAGGCGTAGGTAATATATGTTTCATACTCTACCTATATAAAATGGCTATATTATTTTACGACTGAAAATTACTTTAACTTATTAATTATTATTTATTACTTATAATTTCAATTAATTTATTGAAGTTACCCAGTAATTTATGTGGCAGCTGGTAGCAGGCTTTTGCCCATGTTATCTGTCCTCTTCTTTCCTTGTCTAAGATCTCGACTTCAAACGGTCAAGATCGGTAGAGGATATGTTGACTTAGAGCTAGATCTAGCAGGACAACTAATCAGCCTTCAGTTTACCGATGTCTTTGCGGTGCAATGAATTGTCTGGAAGGGTCTGGTGGTTCAGTGGTTAGATGCTGGACCTCTGGATACGGCGGCTCGGAGTTCAATTCCCGTCGGTTTAATTTATTTTTTAAGATTATGTTTGTAAAACGTATTTTTTCTTCATTTTCGGCATGCCCTGGGTTAGTTTTGATTAGTTCCTGTTCTTTTAGCTCCGTAGTGAGCGAAGCGAGCGGAGGGTCATGCGTGAAGTGAAATAGCAGTAGCAAAAGCAATGATTTCCCTACCCTTCCCCCGGCATACGGGGCGCTCAAGGCGGTGGCCGAGAAGCAACAAAAATTCCCTTCCAGGATAGTACAACAGCAGCGAAAGTGACTGCTCTGAAACTTTGGGACTGTATGGAGCCAGCAGAGCAGCAAAACGACTGGCGAAATCAAGAGTGGAGACTGACAAATACAGGACGGAATTACACAAAGTGCTGACCATCTTCGTGAAATCTCAAAAAGAGAATAAGAAGACCCAAGAGGAGAACATCACCCTCAAGGAAAGGCTCGAAAGACTGGAAAGGGTTTTCGAGTCCCAAACAGCGAAGACAACCCCCCCCCTGCAGATCAGGTTATAGTAGTAGTAGTAGTAAACTCTCTATTGGCCTTTTTCGTTAGAAATTCAGCCAGAAATGACCTCTATCCGGCTTAGTAAGAGCTGGGGCGACCCATCCCAGATTAGTTACACCTGATGGATAGAGATACTATTTTTAGAGAACCCAGTATGTCGAGTATGTACCCCTGGGCCTCCGACTTGTACATGCACGGCTTGTTTTAAGGTTCGAACACCACCGGCTGGACATTCACACACATTTAAATCTTGTACATGCACGGGGCTCTAACCCCCAGGATCAATCGATCGATAAATTTCACACTCCCAGGATTTTCCACCTACCGACACGACAGAGTTAACCCCGCAGAAGGTGGGGTTGCTCTAGTAGTAAGCAATGAAATAGAACATACAAATCTAGGAATCGAAATGGACTCAGAGATTGAGCCGGTCTCCATAAAAGTATCCACGAGACGTGAAGATATCAAGATAAACTCGGTTTATCTTCCGCCCCAAGATCTGATATATGAAGAGGACATAGAAGAACTAACAAGAGACCCAAGCCCCAAGATCATCACTGGGGACTTGAACTGCAAACATCAGCAGTGGAACAGTTCCAGGACTAACAGGAACGGTCGAAGATTGGCACAGTATTGTGAAGATAGAGGTGTAGATGCTCTAGGACCGGATCAGCCCACATTCCTATACCCAGGGGTGTGGGAAAGCCCGAAATTCTGGACATTGCGTTTCGACACGGAGATAGAGGCCATAGTACAAGGGACATCAGATCACAACCCTATAATGCTGTGCGTCAATCTAAGACTTGCAAGATCCAACCTGAGAACAAGAAAGACCAACTGGTTTCGATACCAGAACCTGATTAGAGACAATACCCAAATTGGACGAATAAACAACGCACAGCAGCTAGATATCGAAGTGGAAAATCTGGAAAACAACATCATCCAGGCCTACAACTCTAGCACTGCTGTAGAAGATCTTTCCAACACTCGCAGACATGATGATCTCTCAGACGAGATCAAGAACATGATCCGAGAGAACAGGAGACTTAGGTGAGTTTATGCAAGAACCGGCAGAGACAACGACAGAGTCACGCTGAACCAGCACAGCGGCACTCTAAAAACGAGACTCACGGCGCATAGAGACGAATCTTGGCAACACAAGCTCAGGGAATAGAGGACTCAGCCTGGCAGATGCAGAGGGCACTCCGCAACCCCAGGACTCTTGTCCCGCCCTTAAGCAGAGCAGGAGGCCTGGCCTACGCGGACGTGGATAAGGCGGAACTACTCGCTGAAACCGTGCAAAACCAATGCAGACTAAACGAACATCATGACGAGGATGAGGAACATCTCGAGGACGTACAAGAAACAATCATGCGCCATGAGCAGCGACGAATTCAGTCTAGGTGTGATGTTACGACCTCACCAGCTGAGGTTGCGGGTCAAGTCAAGTATCTCGGAGTACACCTGGACCGTGGCCTGGCATGGAAAAGGCACATCCGAGCTGCAAGAGACAAAACCAAAAGGGCAATGGCCATGCTAAATCCCTTAATCGGGAAGAATAGCCAAATGGCACTGAAGACCAAACTTGTCATGATGAAGTCAATAGCGAGAACTCACCTAACGGATGACTCAGCAGCCTGGGGATACGCAGCGAAATCAAGCATTAAATTGCTAACGAGTACAGAGAACGTAGGTATTAATCAGGAAAGCAGTCGGCGCACAGAAATGCTGACCTACAACGAGACCTACAGTGGCAGCCTTTAGAAGACTTTATAGTCGAAAAGGCCAGGAGCGTATTCCTAAAGGCAGAAAACCATGCTGATGAAGAACTAAGAGAAGTGATCAACTATCACCCAGATGACCCAAGGACCAAAAGATGGGCCAAATACAATAGACCCAGGAGTCTAATTGGATAAAAAACACATTATAAGAGACGACACATTGTACAAGAGATGCGCGGACAAGTAACCGCAAGTGATGGAACTACATAGGATGATCAGGACTTAATAGGATTCAATCCCGGAAGTCCTTAACCCGACGTGCAGCAGATGATCCCCTAGAGGGGTCCTAGCACAAGTCGGCAATACCTGAAAGTTTTAGTTGGTATGCTACTGCAGCGAGTCCAACACTACCCCCCACCTGTGGGTGTGCATAAGAGAGCATTTTTACCAGATGATAAAAAAAAATTGATAACTTGGATGCGACAGACGGAAGGGGAAAGCCGTGTGGTTGTTGAAATCGATCGGAAGTAGAAGCAGCGTTTGCTGTTTGATTTGTGTTTATTTTGCGTCGTATCTGCTTTTTTGGTTAATTTTCCTTCTTGAGAGGTGTTTTTACGAGTTTTCAATAAACATTTTTTGTAGGCATGTTGTAGTGTCACCGAACATTAACAATAGACTAGAACGTTCAATCTAAGCCCCGCCCACAGCATTTCCCTCCTTGCCCCGGATGAAGTGCTGGTTAACCGCTCAGGCCTCGTCCCACCCAGTTTCGTGGAAGTTTGGCGTCCCGCCTTTGTAAGCGCTACATCAAAAGTGCCGACTGAGAGTGGACCTTCTAGTCTCTTGTTAATGTTCGGTGGTAGTGTAGTGGGCAAAGTTTTGGTAAATAGTTTTTAGGTTTAGAAAACATTTTTGTGCAGATAAAGTACTTTTACAGACCCTTTTTTGAAATATCCTTTTAACGGTTTTAATGAAAATTGGTGGTGTTATTTGTAGGGCTTATTTAGCCTCGACTAAATTTAAATTATTAAGTCCAGTGGCTACTTGAAGAGCACTTTAACCAATATTATTATAAAAAATACGCCACTGATTTTTCTTAGTTTTTATTTTTTTTTCTGATTAAGCAATGATAAATACAATTTTTTTGACGTTTGAATTTTTTCGTACCTTGTTACGTTTTCGAGAAAAAAAACATTTGATTGCATTAATAGTTTAATTTGATTATAAAATTTGTCATAAAACTGGTTGCAAGCTATTAAAACAAAATATAATATAAATAGCCGAGCGTCTACAGCTTTGACCGTTAATGCGTCATGACTCTGTCTTATTTACTACCCAGGAAAAACCATTACTTAATTTTAACATAAAAACGTATATAAATATTAGATAAATAAACTACAATTTTGTTTTATGTACAATCAAAAGATCTTCACACAACTGAAAATATACCTAGACAAATTAAATGAGCATTATTCATAGCCCCAAATGCCCTTGCTCTCTCTCACAGTATTTTTATTCTCCCTCCTCACCCTTGTGACCACGTTAGCCTCACCCTTTGCAACACATTTTTTTCTTTGCTCCCTTTTCTCTCTCACAACTAATTGCTTTTTCATTCTCCTTTTTATTTCATCAGGATGAATCGTAGTCGCTGTAGATCGGACACTTCTCGACTCAAAGTTATCGACAAACTCTTCGAGGCTTGAGTCGTCAGAGCCACTGCGTTTTTCTTCTTCCTCTGATTCAGGGAAAAAGTCCGGTTTGTGTTTATTGTTTCTGATCCTATCCATAACATTCTCTATTGTGGAGTAATCAGGATCATTTAGAGGATTTACTTGGGATGTAGAGGAGTTGAAATTGTTTTCTTCATGGAGAATTGGTTCGGAGTTTTCATGTGCATCGTGAAATTCTTCTTCCTCTGAATTTGAACCTTAAAAATATGATTATAAAAAACTAAAAACAAATTGTAAACAAAAATAAATAAAAAGTTAATATGCAAAAACTGCTTTTAGATACCTGAATTAATTTCTTTGTCGCTCTCTTCAAGTCCCAGCTGTACGTTGATATCTTTCGCCATCTGCTTAGTAAATCCTGTACATAAAACCTCTGCATCTAGGGCATCAATCCGTTCAATATCAGAAAACTTAGGAAATGTCTCACTCTCATAATTGAATCTATATATCAGAAAAATATTTGGTAGTATTAGTCTACCTACCTGTTTTAGTGATATTTTTAAAATGATAATTGAGAATGATGCTAAAAGTTTTGTACTGAACTGTCACATTATGATAATGTTATATGTCATGCTAACAAAATGCTCGGTTTCATTAAAAGAGTATGCAAGGATTTTAGCGATATTTAAGTGCTAAAAATGTTATGTTTCCTTTGTTCGTTCTATTGTGGAGTTTTCAAACATCATCTGGTCTCCATATTTTGTCACACATGTAAATCGTTTTGTTTCTAAAATTTGCCAGGTATAAGCTAAGTATAGCAGGGATTCATTTGTCCATTGACCAAACATTGTTGTATTTAAACTTGACCAATCTTAGGGCAAGAAGGGAATATTACGATGTTTGTTTTCTATTTAAAATACTGAACAACATTATTCTCGACACTGAATGTGTTCATCTTCATGTACCTCACTATGGTACACGTAATACTCCCTTACTTCATGTCCCCCAATGTACGATTCTCTATCTTAAGTTCAACCCAATAAACAGAATGTGCAATAGTGTGAATAAATATTGTGACATACTGAACTTTTTTGAAATTTAAAAATAGCTGTAAGGATATTATATTGAGAAATAATGTATTATAGACTAGACTTGTAAATGTGTGAATACGTAAATAAATAAATTAAATTAAATATTGCTCTGACACAACAAAAAAACTAAAATTTGTTTGCACAATAATTACCAACCTCTTCTTGAAGAATTCCTTAACACAGTTGACATCTCTTTCAAAGTACACTTCTGCATTAAGATGTTCAGTAGACATCATTTGTGGGAAATCTATTATAACTGGTTTTTCGTCCTCGGTTAATATGATGTTAAACTCATTAAAATCACCATGAATGACACCAGAATCCGCAAAGCGCACTATAAGATTCATTAATTCATCATAGAGAGCTTCAACATCATTTACCTCTAGTATCTGATTGAGAAGGGTACCTAAGTATCAAGAGCGGTTCTGGTTAATATAAGGTAATCTCTCAAAAATGATGATACTTACCTTGAACTAGTTCCATCACAACACAGTGTCTATTGAAATCAATGGGTTTAGGAATGGGGAATTTTCTGTCATACAGTGCTTTCATATAAGCAAATTCCTTGGTAGCAGATATACGGGACAAATACAACCATGAGGCAGACTTTCTATAACATAATGTTTTATATTATTACATACCTAGTAAAATATAGGTGCTCCCTTTTTTTACCTATGTTTGTGGTAATCTCGTTTCTCTGTAACTTTCCTAAAACACACTCTACCGAGCCTATGAAGCTTCAGACATATCTCCCGTCCTTCTGGGTCTGCGATAACGTAAATATTGCTTTCCTTACCAACGCCAATCTGATTCCCAAAAGAGGCTATAACATTGCGTTTTGTCAACGAGTGTAGAGCTAAATAATCATATCCAGTGTTGGTCAGACGATAGCCGTCGTACCTTTTACCTCTTTCGTAGCTCAACAATTTATGCTTGCATAGTTCCCTTAATAATTTATGTACCCCTCCATGTTGCAAATTTGCTATGGAAGCTGCCATAGGGCCGGGGACTAGTTCATGGTTTTTCATACCCATTTCTATAGCGATCAACACCCTAAAGTCCTCAGGAGAGAGGTATCTCATTAAGCTAACGTCCAATTTCCCCATTTTCCGAAGGGTTTCGATTAGCACTTTAGTATCAACAGCTAATTTTTTAAATAAAAATAAAGGAAAGGAAATTTGGAAACTGTCAAAAACACGTGTACATGCTTCTTCTTCTTCTTCTCTAGGTAACTACGTAACGTAATGTGCCTTTCACCGGTTGGTACTCAGCCATCTCCAAGCATTATAATTGTTCGGGCGCGCTTAACACGCATCTGACGTAGCACATACCACCGATATTGAGATCGGTGGCCCATACCCATTATTTCATTTTGTTTATTTACTTATTTACTGTTACCATTATTTTTTTTAAGACAGGATGGCAGTTAGTATTAAACAGAACAAGAAATGTAAGTCTGTGTGTGGTGTTTCTTGTTCGTTAACCTTCCTGACTCCATCCATCGTCTACATGCAGCAATTTCGCCTGCGTACATGCTAATTCAAATATTTGGCATAGTTGTTTTTTCTTGATTTTGGGCATTGCCTTGGTTTAGTTTTGTTTAGTTGCGCCCCCAGAGCGAGCAATGGGCCATGCGTGAAGTGAAATATTTGAACGCCAAGCTGCTGCTAAATGCCCAGGTCCGAAGGTCCAAAATTTGCTGTAGGTAGACGCGAGTTTGAAAGAGGATAGGCTAAATACAGCGCAAATGTTAATCCTAACCTCAATCGTTTACGTTGGTAGTTGTTCTTTCTTTCTTTACTGAATATGGCATCGGTCCCTCAAGGGTCCATTTGCCAGCACATTTGAGGGAACTCCAGTTTGACGGGCCTAATACCCCTAGTGCTCCCGACTCTTACAACAAATTAAAATCTATGAAATGCACAGACAGAAATGACCTCACGGCAGCATCCGGCTGCCCCCGGTCTGGGTACCGGCGTGAATGGGTATTTCTTCTGGCAAGGAATTTTTTGAGGCACAGTCCACCCTGGCCAAGACGTCCGGTCCTTCCTCGGGGAGAGAAACGGTCACTAAATGTTTGCCACGTGTCGCCCAATGGCCTGTGCCAATGGCGCTCAAAGAGCCGTCACCGAACGGGTCTACACTCAACCGAAGACGAATCGGAAGTCGTAAGTTGATTGTTGCACAATAGGAAAAAATAAATGGCAAAAAATGATTGCACGCACGGCCCTCCATTCGCTTTGATCGCGCCGATGACGCTACCAAACAAAACTAACCCATGCCCTAAATCAAGAAGAAAATATTTGCATTGCGCTATATTTATTTATTTATTTATTTATACTCATACAAACACCTAAAAGGTAATTACATGCTTGAGTTTTACATAATATACTTAAACCTAATTTTAATCTTAATTGCTAAGTACTTAACTAATAACTAATCAAATACTAATCAACAATACTATGGTTTGTTACGCAGTTAATAAATTGGTTTCGCGACAAGAAAAACAAATCTAAATGGATTTTAGATATTATTTAGCCGATCCTCAGGGCAAGGGGTGGAATGGCACTGCTAGGAAGCATTTGCTAGACCAGCATCTTCAGACAGCGGTCTGTTTTGAACTTTTCTGGTGGCCCTCGCCACCTTGGCCGAATGTCCGCAATAATCAAGAATTACCATTCTTAGGCAATAATTAAATTATTTCGCACGGCCCTCCGCTCGCTCCAGGGCGCCATCAAACAAAACTGACCCAAATTAACCCAAGCCATACCCAAAAACAAGAAAAAACCGTTTCACAAACATAACCTTAAAAATAATTAAAAACATAGCTTAGCACAGATGAGATCGAACCAGCAACCTTCGCATCACAAACACACTATCTAACCACTGACCTATCACACGGTTGGAAGCGATTCAGTGTACCGCGCAGTAATTCTGCCGATTCGGCCAACGTCTGGTCGCGTCGTGGAACCGAACAGAAAAGTTGAAAACAGATCGCTGTCGGCGTTTTGCTAGCACGCCCCTCTTCCGGCGCTTATTTATAATTTACACGTTGTTCCAGTGTGAAGGGACTATTTGGTAGCAACCTCCAGTAAAGCGGGCCTGTGCCCCTGTAAATTCCCGAGTTTTGCACAAATATAAGCTAATGAACTGAACGATTGAGTTCTTATGCAAGGAGGTTTCGCTCACTGTCTTTATAGCCACTTTCTGTCAGAGATTCCTAATCTCCCCAGTATATACCCCCGACCGTCCTCAGGCCACGCTGCCGCGTACGGAAATGAAACCTGCAGTCTTAGTAGGAATTACCCTCCACTACGCGACCCACCCCTCACACTTTCCAGCCGGCACGACTTTTCCCCCGGAGGATTAGAACACGTTTTCTAAGCAAAAAGCTTCCAATATCCGAATTCTGACAAGAGTCTGGGTACACCAGAATGGATTTCATTATTCATTGGCGTATTGCGATACTTCACGCGTTTATATCATATGATTGCTATGAAACGTTGACTATTATTTCACTTCACGCATGGCCCTCCGCTCGCTCCGGGGCGCAACCAAACAAAACTAACCACATTAGACCACCAGGCTTCGAGGGCAATTGACCAAAAAGTTTTACACGCATTACGCATGCCCATGCCCGATATGTCAATGAATAATGAAATCCATTCCGGTGCACTCCATTATGAATTCTTTCCAACGTGTTCAACCAAGCGTATAGGTGGCCGTGGTTCAACCTTAGACAAGGAAAGAAAGTGTTCAATGGACTTCCGATCCGTCTTCGGTCGAGTGTGCACGCGTTCCGTAGCAGCTCATTTGGCGCCATTTTGGGTGAACTCGTGGCTATCGTTCAGTGACCGAGGCCCCTCCCCGAGGAAGAACCGGGAGTCCGAGCCAGAAGAAATACTCATTCCCATCGGTACCCAGGCCGGGAGAGACCGGATGTCCCTGTGGGATCATTTCTGTCTGTGCCTGCAAAAATTCGGCCTAGAGCCACCATTTTGTGTTCGTTAAGTAAATGTTGTAAATCGGGAGTCTCCAGGGGCATAGGCTCGTCAGCTGGAGGACCCCACATACTAGACCCCTCAAACTGGAATAACCTGTAACACAAGCAGAAGGGTAGCTTTGCCTCTGCCTAAACGCCGGACGAGGGGTGTTTTGGGTATATGCCATATATGTGAAGCCCACCCCCATAGTGGGGAAGTGAAGGAAAAAAAAAAGTGTTCAACCTTCGACGGCAGGGGCAGGACGGAAACCGGAAGTGACGTGCGCATGTATAAAGCACAGCTTATACCTTAGACAAGGAAAGTTCCTAATCTAAGGCGTATACAATATCATTCTCTTTTTACTGTATAAACAATGACAATTCAATGATAATAAACAAGATATTATCCTTGATACTATTACCGGGGGCTCGGGGCTAGTTGGAAAAGCCATTCAAACCGTCGTAAAAACAGAAGGCAGGCAAGATGAAAAATGGATTTTTGTTGGAAGCAAAGATGCGTATTTATGGTGTTTTTTTTTTCAGAAGCTGTGTATAAAGTTTGTGTGTGTGTGTGATATGAAAAATGGCTCTGATCTTGCGACCAACTTGCCAGCCCACCCCTCGGTCCGGCGCTTAGGCAGAGGCACAGCTACCCTTGTGCTTGCGTTACACGTGGTTCCAGTTTGAGGGGCCTTGTATTCTGGGGAGGAGCTCCAGTATGACGGGCATGTGCCCCTGGTGCCCCCGACTATTACACAAAATTAAAATCTTATGCACAAAACTAAAATCTATGAAGGGCACAGCTAGAAATGGTCCTACGGCAGCTTCTGGCTGCCCCCGGCCTGGGTACCGGCGTGAATAGGTATTTCTTCTGGCTATAATTCTATGAAAGGCACAGACTACGCTGGCTGGGACGTCCGGTTCTACTTCGGGGAGAAAAACGGTCACTAAACGTTTGCCACGTGTTCGCTCAATGGTCTGTACCAAAGGCACTCAAAGAGCCGTCACCGAACGCGTCTACACTCGACCGAAGTCGAATCGGAAGTGTGGTGTATAAAGTGATTGTCACTTGCCACTTTCTCTTCTTCTTTCTTCTTTTATTTGATTTAGTTATACGGCTTCAAACGTCAGAGATCCTCGGCTATTATTGAATCGGCAACGGCAAATGCTGAAATATACGATTGCCTATAAATATTGAAAACCTTTTAGGACTACATAAAGTTATTTCCTTCCTTATGACGTGTAACTTTAATTAGCCCTAAGTTCCAAATTTGTTTATACTATTTAATATGCTTTATGCTTTGTCAAGAAAAATTTGATTTCTTCGATAATAAAGTACTTTTTGATTTGATTTGATATTAAGCAAACATTCTGGAAGCGGCGGATTGATGAATGGAAAACTACATCGGAAGACATTGGAAAAACTATATAGATATATTGTGGGTACATTATTTTAAGGAGTCTTCACGAAGAGAAATTACAATATTGTCAAACTCTAGGTCATTTACCCAAGATTAATATCAGAACAGATTCTCTTGGTCAGTGCGGCAAAGTTGAACCTTTAAACTATATGTTTCCGCGAATGGTTAAAATTTTCTCCAATAGGGTAATTGTCTTTTTATATTTATCCAGTATTCTGGATGTGATTTTTTTAAAATAGCTGCCTATTTTTTGGCAGCTGAGACCGAAAAGATAATATAGAAGAAGAACCGCCATCAACAAAGCTTAACCTTACTTAATGTAAATTGTAAATATGAGGACGTGTTTAAAAGAGGATTAAAAGTATTTACTCCTTAAATATTAACAGATAAGCCGAGAATGTCGCAAGGTAAGGTAATTTTAGTAACCGGGGGCTCGGGGCTAGTTGGAAAAGCCATTCAAACCGTCGTAAAAACAGAAGGCAGGCAAGATGAAAAATGGATTTTTGTTGGAAGCAAAGATGCGGATTTATGGTAAGTTTTTTTTTTTCGAAATTATTTAACATATCTGTCTACGTGTAATAAATAATCCGTTTATCAGTCCGGCATGTTACTACATGCTTGTTATCAAGCAGGTATTTAATTATTTTACATTATCTAGCATGTTTGCTTAGTTGGCAATTATAGGAATTTGCTTGTCCAGTCTATATAATTTATCAGGCAACAAATAGCATAATTTCAAAATGCTAAAAGCTCGACGAGGTATGTCAATATGTAATAGGAAAGGTAGATTCATTCAGGTATTTATTCCAATAACTATATTACCATGTATAAGAATTGAGCTTAAGAATTTACCATATTTTCAAATACAATCAAATATTTGGTCATTTTTTAGGAGACGTGTCAAATTAGTTTTTGAATTTTGATGTTACCCAAGCATGCAACTGACGTATAGAAGTGTAGCACAGTACGTTTTGCTTTACGGAAACTCATACTTTCCTAGAGAGTGTCATGTGTGCAAAAGACTAAAATTTATGACAGTATCAATTCAGTTTTTTTTTTTTCATTTTGGGCATGTCTTAGGTTAGTTCTGCTTGGTGCAAAATGGGACGTCTTGATCTAAAGCATCTTAAAAATGACAAGCAATTTATCATATCATTCAAAAAAAAAATTAATTATAAAATGTTTGATTTAGCCATTATTTACAGCAATTACAATTCAACAAAACAGTTATTTGAGAAACACAAACCAACACATGTCATCCACTTAGCTGCAATGGTTGGAGGATTATTTCACAATATGTCACACAACTTGGACTTTTTAGTAAGAGCAGCTTAGTATTTATAACTAGAGAACAAAACCTTTTTTTTTAAGCATTAGCTATTCAAAAGACAGTTGACTCAAATTGTAAATGAGTCAGACTAACGAGTTTTTATTTTTATACAAAAGTATTTGTGTGTGCTAGTTCTTTTTAAGAGCTTCTTAAAATTTTCACATGCCCTTCTATAAATAAGGTTAGGCAATAAATCACACATTACCAGTTCAAACACAGTAAGATAACATTTTGGAAACTAGTCACCAAAAAGCAACCCCTTTCATTTGTTTAAATAATAATATTGATGAATTTGATGTTAAGACTTATTTGACTGTATAGATATTGTTATTCTCCAGACTTAAATTAAAATAATCATATTACAGCGTAATAATCTTCACATGAATGACAATGTTTTACAAATAAGTTATGAGACTGGAGTGAAGAAAGTAGTTTCCTGTCTGTCAACCTGTATATTTCCTGATAAGACAGAGTATCCGATTGACGAGAGTATGGTAAGTTTAGAGAATGCAGGTTGTCTGTGTGTTGGTTAGGGGACCACCATTATTTTCCATTATTTTTCTTTGTAGATACATAATGGTCCTCCCCATCCTTCGAACTTTGGTTACAGCTATGCCAAACGTATGATTGATGTCATGAACCAGGCCTACCATGAGCAGCATGGTTGCGTGTTCACGTCTGTGGTACCTTGCAATGTTTTTGGGCCCCACGACAATTATAACCCACAATCCAGTCATGTGATACCTGGATTGATTAAGAAACTATATGATATTATTAATGAAGGTAGGCAGTTTAATTCATATTGAACACTGTATAGACATCAAAAACCAAATCTCTTCATTTTTAGGTGCAGATACATTTACAGTGATGGGCACCGGAAAACCATTGAGACAATTCATTTATTCCTTAGATTTAGCCAAATTATTTATTTGGGTGCTGAGAGACTATAATGAGGTTGACCCTATTATTTTATCAGGTAAAAATAATAATTGTTTCATTTTAGGAGTTATACAGTGCCATTATACTAAATATTATACATGGTATTAAACAGTCTCATTGGCCTAAAATATCTCAGAGATGGTTTGTTTCAGTCGATGAAGAATCAGAGGTGTCAATAAAACAACTGGCGGAAGAGCTAGTGAAAGCATTCGACTTCAAAGGACAGGTAGTGTTCGATATCACCAAAGCTGATGGACAGTATAAAAAGACTGCCAGCAACAAGAAGCTCAGGAAGTACTTGCCCGATTTCCAGTTTACACCGTTTTCGCAAGCGATTCAAGAAAGCGTGGATTGGTATAAGACGAATCATAGTAGCGCAAGGAATTAGGAATATTTCCTCAATTTTACTATATTATGTTTTTATGGCATGTCTATTTAGTGCCTAATTGCTACATTAAAGAGATGAGAAATTGAACTGCACATCAGTATTATTTTAGTTGTACAAGGTCGATCCAGAAGTGGGTAGTTTTTTAAATGAGTTTTTCCTGGCTTTGTTTCTAATAATTTTTTCGAATTAAATATTTTAGAATGTCATTTTTCAGGGATTTGGTGAACACAGTTGTAAGAATGCACTAAGTGCACACCCTGCATATTGTTTTAGGAGTGTAGATAAGTGTTTATAATGTTGTTAATATAATATAAATTGTTACAATATAAGTTGTTTCATAATCTATTGATTCAGTCCTAGAGTCAAAATAACGCTTTATTGTTGTACAACATCAAGTATACCTATTTAACAAAGCTGGTAAAAAAGATAGGCAAACAAGAAAACATCATAATAGGTATAAAACAGAGGCAATAACTTAGACAGACACAGTAATTACAGTAATAAATGAACACAGGGATGCACACGATAGTTCCCATATAAGTGCAAGCCCGAAAAAGCAAATGCAGCATTACTCAGAGTTAAATATTTAACCTATAGTGCATCTGAGAATTCTACATTGCTTTCGCAATCAGTAGCTTCTTCATTTGTTGTTTAATACTTTGGAGATGCTGAGTTTTAAATATCAAAGGGAAGGTGGTTGAAGATATTAACGTAGAGAGATATTGGATGGTTGTGGTGTAGGAACGTTTACAGTTTAAATCGATTGTTTTATGTATATTTTGTAACTTTTAATTGGCGCTTGTGGTGTCATTTTGATTGTGATAGTGTATAGTACATGTTATTCAAAAAAATTTTGCGAAATTGTGAGTTGGAGAGCAGTAAATAAAGTAAATCTAACGCTTTTCATAGCAGAATAATAGTGTCATTCAGATGAAAAAACCATTGGAATTTCAAATGAATGGTATGCTTATCGGGTTGTGAGATTCCTATTGTTAGCAGAAGTAAATCTGTATAGTTCGGGCGCTGACACTAGGTTTTATAATTAAATTAAACTAAATTGAATTAATAATATAAGATCAATTTGTAATGGAACGATGCTTTAAATGTTGCAGGAGCAAAGATTTTTTAAATTTTTGCTGCATAGAATGCAACAGCATTTTCCATCCTAGTTGTATGGACAGATGCCATCAGGTTGTCAAGCTAGGTGGATATAAAATTTTATGCTCATCTGCTTGCCAGGTGCAATCTGGTGATCGGGAAAATGAACTTTAAGTTTTCAGAGGAGAGATTGATTCTCTCCAAAAAAAAATTATTGACAAAGATAGACATATGGAAAGGATGAAGAGAAATAGTGAAGTTTTTGAAGCAGAGGTTTCTGAGGCTGAAAATACTTTTGCTGTACAATTAAATAAGTTAAATCAGCGCAATACTTATCTGGAAAAAGAAATGAAAGAAATAAGGAGTAAAGAGGAGCAGACGTTAGCTGAACTAAACTCGGCCAAGGAGATAAAGCAAATACTTGAAACAAAACTTAAGGAATTGACTGATTTAAATAAAAATATGGTGATCACAATAGAATCCCTAGAAAAAGACAATCAAGCCTACTCTAAGGAAGTGAAAGAAATACAGCTTAAATCGTACAATCTGCAGTCAGAATGCATGCTGAGCAATACTTAAATCGAACTGAGATAAAAGAACTTCAGGAAACAAAAGAATGTATGCGAACTTCTATTAGAGTTCTAGAAACAGATAATCAGGAATACTGTGATCAGATTGAAATATTAAAGGACAAGATCAATCAACTCCAAATCTTACAACTACCAAAAGCATCAGAGAACACCCGGCAATCAGAATTAAATAATATTGTTAACAAGGATTCGTCAGCATCGCCAATATTCCGTGTTGCCAATACATCCGAGCCTGAATCGAAGCACGGAAGAGAAGCCAAGCAGAAGAAGTTACTGATACTTTGCGATGAAGCTGGTAGAGGGTTGAACAGACTTTTGACAGAAAAACTTAAAAATGACTATCAAGTGCAGTGTATAATCAAACCAGGTGCAACCTAGGAGGGCATACTTGTGAATTTAGGTAAACTTGTAAAGGGTTTTACTAAACAAGATTCTGTAATTATTCTAGCTGGCACAAATGAATTTGAACAGAATAAAATTCCTAAAATAAGGGCTATTTGTAAAAAATTGCACACATACAAATTTGTTATTCCTAGCCCACCCTGCTGCTTGCGGGTTTGCTGTTTCCGAGAGAATTCAAAGCTTTTTTCATAAATTTGGATGTTTCTTGGATAGAGTAGATAGATTACAGTATTTTTTGTATACTTAAGCGTGTCCTTCGTTATCTGGTGTTTCTTTAAGTCGTCTTGGAGGGCCTTGTGGTTATTAAATTTGCCCTGTATAACTATTGGCGGTGGGGGCTTGATCTTTGTCTGCTTCTGGGGTGGCGATTTATCAAGGACATGGACCTTTCTTTTCGCTGACCTTTTTCCGGTGGCGTTCCGGGGCGTATTTGTATTGTTAGGTCTATGTGATGATGTCTCGCTTGTTGCATCGTCCTCCATGTCCGATAAGGGCTGAAATCTGTTCCTTGTCGGGACGGCTGCCTGCCCTCCGACGTCTAATTGCACCATTTTAACATGGCTTTCGAATGGCAGTGTTTTTAGGGGTACCTTAAATGGGGTGGTTTTTACTAAACAAGATTCTGTAATTATTCTAGCTGGCACAAATGAATTTGAACAGAATAAAATTCCTAAAATAAGGGCTATTTGGGACCGAGTAAAAAATTGCACACATACAAATTTGTTATTCCTAGCCCACCCTGCTGCTTGCGGGTTTGCTGTTTCCGAGAGAATTCAAAGCTTTTTTCATAAATTTGAATGTTTCTTGGATCGAGTAGATCGGGTATCAGAGGGGGTGGTATCTCTTCTAAATTATGAAGTAAAGGGAAATAAATATAAAAGGTTGGTTTATGTGGCAAAACTTATATCCAAAAAAATAATTTTGTTTAGTGGTGTGTTAAAAAATCTTATTTTTGTACCCATATTACACAGAGAAGAGATGCTAAACCTAAATTTTGTAGATCTAAATATTGTAGATCAGCAACCACAGCATTGCATTACACTGAATGAATCTGCTGACAATTCTGATGTAATAGATATCACAGGTCTCTCGGAGTTAAATAATGATCAAACTTTTTTAGAACCAGTAATACCAAAAACAGTTTTTCCTTAGTTTTAGTGAATGTTCAGTCAATTAGAAACAAGCTTGATGGTTTATGTATTTTGGCGGATAGTTTAAATTACCCTTCAATGGTGCTAATATGCGAGCACTGGCTCAGGCCGCATGAACAGATAATTTTACCAAACTAGGTAGTTGTAGATATGTTTTGTAGATTGGGTGGATATGGAGGAGCTAGTATTTTAATTCGTGAGGATTTGTGTAATGAATATAAGTTTAAGATTTCTGCTATTAATAATCAAAAAGAAGAAAATGTTTTTGAATTGTGTGCAGTCTATAGTCATTGTAAAAATATGTATATTTTATGTGTTTATCGAACGCCATCTAGTAGTGTGCGCGATTTTTAGCTAAGTTAGAGTCAACTATTTCGGCCCTCCCCCCCAATTCACAAATAATTCTCTGTGGGGACTTTAACATAGACTTCTTAGACAAGGTGGATATGAATACACAACTTTTTAAAAATTTAATAATGTCTTATGGACTAAATGTTCATGTTGATAAACCGACTCGCTTAACATTTCATTCTGTAAGCCTAATAGACTATGTGATTTCAAACTTTTATCAAGGGCAAATAAAATCCAGTGTTATAAATAGTGGTCTTTCAGATCACGAGGCAGTCTGGTGTTGTTTCACTATAAACCAGAAAAGAAGGGAGAGATCAAAAAGATGGAGTAGATTATTTACGAAGGATAATTATGATAAGTTCTCGCACATGGCTGCTTTGAAGAGGTGGGAGAGTGTGTTGAATTTCGATAATCCATTGGCACAATTTCACGTTTGTCTGATAAATATTTTTAATGCCTGCTTTCCACTTAAACTTTTAAAGCAAAGAGTGAAAAAACCCTGGATAACCAATGGAATTAGGACCTCAGCCAAGAATTTAAGATCACTCCATTACATAAGAAAATATAATATTTATAACGCATGTTTTGTCGGATATTTTTCGGCATATAGATCCACATTTCATAGGGTAGTGAAGGCAGCTAAACAGATGTATTACAGAAATAGAATCTCTTATTCTTCTAATAAACAGAGGGAGACATGGAAGATTGTCAATGAACTTCGGGGTAAGAAAAATGTAACTAATTTCGCTGATACCAAATTGACAGCTAATAATCTTAATGACTTTTACTGCACTATCGCAGATAGCATATCCGGCCAAATACAAAATAATATAGATTTTGATAACTTTATTAATGATACATATGTACCAGAAACTTTCTTTTTTGTGCCCACCGATGTCGATGAGATTAAAAAAACGATTTATCAATTAAATAATAACAAAACACCAGGGTGTGATGGTGTGTCTTGTAGAATTTTTTTGTAATCTTCCAGTTGATGCTTTACTGATTCTTGCGGAAACTGTGAATATTTCTTTTGCGACGGGTACTTTTCCCGACACATTGAAGATTACAAATATTATTCCACTGTATAAAGGCGGGGATGAGGATTGCCCTTCAAATTATAGACCAGTTGCACTGTTACCAACTTTATCTAAAATCATAGAGAAGCTCGTTAAAATTCGAATTGTTAGTTTTGCAAAGCGAAATGGCATACTTAGTTCAGTGCAATTTGGGTTTTTGGAGAATAGTTCGACAAATGATGCTATTTTTAATTTTCCTGAAAGACTTTATCTGGTGATGAATGATCGAGAGGCTTCAGCAGCAGTGTTTTGTGACCTGACGAAAGCATTTGATTGCGTAAATCATAGAATACTGTTGCACAAGCTAATTGCCTACGGTTTCAGGGTTTCCAGTCTTGGCTGGTTTGAATCGTACCTGAATAATAGAACACAATCAGTTTCTTACAACAAGTTAGTGTCTGACCAACAAACGTTAAGGTGTGGGGTTCCCCAAGGTTCAGTCTTGGGGCCTGTTCTATTTTTGCTGTATATTAACGATATTGTAAACCTGCCTATTTCGGGAAAATGTACTTTGTTTGCGGACGACGCTACTATTCTGTGGAGTGGTGCAAGCGGGGAAGACTTGACAGATGTTGTTAATTATGATTTGTCTTTGGTAAAAATGTGTGTGATGCAAACAAATTATGTTTTAATATTACCAAAACAAATATTATGTCTTTTAAACGAAGTGTAGGTCCAGTGTATTTAGACAATAATTTATTAAACAATTCAACTCTTAACAAATTTTTAGGATTATATATTGACAATAAACTCAAGTTTGAAAAGCATGTAAGGCACCTTAACCAAAGTTTGTCTTCGAATTGTTTCGCTTTAAAGACAATGTCCGTTAACTTAGGAAAAACTATTGCCAAGCAAGCATATTTTGCATTAATAGAATCCCATTTACGATATGGCATTTGTTTTTGGGGTTCTTGTGCTAAACAGCTAATGCATACAGTATTTATCTTGCAAAAAAGAGCACTAAGGTATATGAATAAGTCCAACTCAAGAGATTCATGTAAACCTCTTTTTATTGCAGACAGCATTTTGACATTACCTTCGTTATTCATCCTGGAAACAGTATCACTGGTACACAAAAAATATCGAAACACCTTAGGCAAAAATGCAACTAACCACAATACAAGATCATTTCAAATTTCATTGCCCATTCCCAGGTCTTCCCAGTTTCATAGCTCGGTCGTTTTTAGTGGGCGTCTGCTGTTCAATCATTTGCCTGCTCGGGTAAGAGAGATTTATGATGGTAAGATATTTAAGAGGGAAGT
Organism: Pissodes strobi; assembly: GCA_016904865.1. Classification (NCBI taxonomy): domain Eukaryota; kingdom Metazoa; phylum Arthropoda; class Insecta; order Coleoptera; family Curculionidae; genus Pissodes; species Pissodes strobi. Next base: position 97,521 of record MU182870.1, on the reverse strand, counting down.
AAAAAGGTTGCTTGTTGCATTTTGATACTTGGGTGCCTGAAATTTTTAAATTTTACTTACATTGACTGTGATATGTATGGATATTTACTTAGATTTTTGTTGTGTAATTTTCATTTTATTGACGCATATGTATCTTTGTTTTGTTTATTCATTTTATTGTATTTTACTCTTTGACTGGTAGACTAAGTGTATATGTATGTATATTATTTTTAAAATTGTTATTTTCCCTGCTTTGTCAGCAAGATTGTACGATCTTTGGACGAATAAAAGCATTTTGAGTTTGAGTTTTGAGTTCAGTCTCATTAAAGCCGAGAAGACTTTTTCTCGGATAAAATACTGACTTTCCTAGTAAATATGTAGGTTGGGTTGTGTCCTTGCTTATATGCCGGGATATCCTCACCATGAACCTCGATTAAAGACGACGTAAGCAGTCTCGAGAATATATAAACATGGAAGGATCAATATCCTCTCTCGAGGAAAAATTAGTTGACATACATCTTGTGCACCTGAGTGGTCCCAAATAGGACCCTCCACTGCGACCCTTGGTCTATTGTGGCTCACATCTGTGGTTTCCACTATGCCAGAGGCTCGATCCTTTTCATGAAATCGAACAGCTTTCTGGGGTGGATACTTTTCAAATCTGCAAGTGTGATTTGAGAATTTCCAAAGACTGTTTGTCTGGTTCTTTCCATTGCTGGACAGTGGCATACCGCATGCTCCATTGTTTCTTCGTCCACCAAGCACAAGCGGCATTCCGTTTCTTCGGAGAGCCCTATCTTGTTCATGTGGCATCTTAGCCGACAATGACCAGTGTACATGCCAACTACAGCCTGTACCTGCTGTCGGCCAAGTTGAAGAAGTTGTCCAGTTCTCACTCATGATGGCAGATTCACCGCCAACTTTGAATGCATTAGGCCTGGTAACTCTCTCCATTTATCTACAAATTGGTTTTGTCCACCTGGAGAGGGCTTCTTTAGCTATGTTATAAGCTATTCCCAGTACTGGTTCTGGTCCTATGAAGGCCGTTGCGGCCGCCTGCTTCGCAAGAGCATCAGCTTTTTCGTTCCCTTCATATCTTATATGTCCAGGTATCCAGATCAGTGTAAGTTTATTTTCTCTACCTAGTTTGGGGAGTAGTTCCTGGCAGTTCCATACTGTCTGAAGTGGGCAACGGCTAGATTCAAGAGCTTTTAAAGCTTTGACTGACTTGCCTTTCCAGTTTCTACCGATGTGCCACTGTGCAGTCACATCAATGGCCTTAACTTCAGCCTGAAAATTGGTTGCATGTTTGCCTAGGGAACACTTAAGCTCATCCTTCCCATTTTGGTCTTGGACCCGTCAGTGAACCAACCATTCTCTGTTATTCTCAGATTTTCCGAGTCTTTTGCTCATTCGTTCCTCTCTGGTAGGAGGACGTCATAGGCACGGTAATAGGTAGTTTTGGTAGGCATGATATCTGGTGGTAGACCCAGCACACTGTCCTGCTCATTGGCATTTTTCAGCCTGTTGGGTACCATGATCGCTTGCGGCTTGCGGATTGTTGTTCACTGCCTGTGTCAATATATACGTCACCCATCTAGCCTCCTTCTCCAGTACTATTTGAAGAGGTGGCAGATTTAGAAGATACTCCAGCGCTGACGTGGGTGTAGTGCTGAAGGCGACATTAATTGCCAGACACGCTTGTCTTTGTAAGGTAGATAATTTGATTCTCGCGGAGCTCTGTAAGCTCTTAGAGTACCAAGCTACTGCTCCATATGTTATCATTGATCTTATGACCGCAATATAGTGCATTTGTTTGGGAATGCCCCACGTTTTGCCACAAATGCGTCTGCAGGTCCATAGTGACAGTTTCGCTTTTGCGGCAATTTTACCCAGATGCGCATTCCAGTTCAGTTAAGTGTTTTATCTAAGGTAATTCCCAGATACTTCACTGTATTCGCAAATTGGATAGTTTCTCCTTTGAGTGAAGGTGGTCTAGGCTTAGGTCTTCCAGTCTTTTCTTCCTTGTGAACGGTATAACTGTTTTGTGTGGGTTCACAGAGAGTTGTTCCCTTTTACACAAGTCATAGACCACAGTTAGCACCTCTTGCAGATCCTCTGAGATAGTTCTTTGCGAGTTGCTTCTAATGTAGTATTACTAGATCATCAGCGTATGCCTGCATCTCTTCATCCCACAGCGAGAGGACCGCCAACAGACCATCCATCAGGAGAGACCCCAGAAGGGGCGACAGAACCCTGCCCTGCGGACATCCCCTAACAGCCCTGAATCTGTAGCTCTCCCCCTGTAGGGTTGTTGTGCTTACTCTGCAATTTAACATACTTCCGACCCAGTTCCTTATTTGTTCAACGCCTCTCTTAGCTAATGCTGTGTATAAGGAGTTTGGTAATGCATTATTGAATGCTCATTCAATGTCTAAGAACACACCCATCGCGATAGTCTTGCTTTGTAACGCTTGTGTTATGTTCCCGACAAGGTTGTTTAATGCTAGTTCTGTAGATTTGATGATCTGATACGCATATTGGTGAGCATTTAGCGGATACTCACCAAGTGCACCTGTTTTAATGTGCACGTCGAGTATCTTTTCCATTCATTTCAACAGAAAGGAGGTCAGACTTATTGGTCTCCATGAGTTAGGGGTTGATTCCCTACGTCCCATCTTTGGGATGTACACCACTCTGATATTAGTCCAGCTGCTAGGTATATAATTACTCGCTAGGCTGGCTCTAAAAAATTTAATTAAGAACGGTGTTAATACCTTCAGACCGTTCTGCAGCAGTGCTGGAAATATTCCGTCCTCTCCGGGTAATTAAAATGGCTGAAACGAAGGAATAGCACTTTTAATTGTTGATGCATTAATGATGTTCTTGGGGACAATCTAGTCGCCCGTTTTTGGCCGATTTGATCGGTCCCAAACAGGCTCCTCCTCATCATTATGCAAAATCCGACATCCCGGGAAATGGAGTCTTAGCTAGAAGCTCCAACGGTTCTATGCTAGATTCCGTAAAGGATCCGTCAGGTCGTTTTAGTGATCCTAACTCCTTAACGGGTTCTCTAGAGAGGATTCTGTGGATCCTTGCACTGCCAGGTGCATCTGTTATGCTCTGGCAGAAGGTTTCCCATGAATTCCTTTTTACCTCTTTGATGGCTTTGTTGTAGTTCGTTAGAACAGTTCTGTGTTGATCCCATATGCCTGTCTATTTAGCTCTATTAAAGAGTTTACGAACCTCCTTCCTTTGTTTGTCAAGGGAGTTGTTCCATCAAGTGGTTCCTCTGTCATCCCTTTTAGTCTTGAGGGGACAGTTTTCATAATAGACCGTATTTATGGCTGTCCTCAGTTGTTCCGAGGCCAGCTAAATCTCATCAGAATTTGATATCTTTGCAATAGAGGTCCGGTTTCTGCTCCTGAGGGTTAAGACTAAAACGAGCCCAATCAGTGCACTTAGGGTCCCTGTATGCAAAGATGAGTCTTTCACCTGTTTTCAGATTGAAGAGAATATGTCTATGATGAGAGTACGAGGGCTCTAATGACACTATCCAATTTGAGATTGGATCGATACAGTAAAACTAGTTAAAATTTTGTAGGATATAAGAAAATCGTTTTGGTGGCATAAAATTCTGCAAAACTGCTCTGAGCGAATTTTTACGGTGATTTTTGCCCATACTTAGTGCGGTTGATGGGGTCGATCCAGTAGAACTAGTTAAAATTTTGTAGGATATAAGAAAATCGTTTTGGTGGCATAAAATGCTGCAAAACTGCTCTGAGCGAATTTTTACGGTGATTTTTGCCCGTACTTAGTGTGGTTGATCGAGCAATGATCCGAAATTTTGAAGAATTTCATGTTGTTTTTGATTAAGATACATGCTCTGGGTCTGTTTTCAGAGCAAATTATCTTACCTGATGTATTACCTAGACCTCGTATTTGGCCTGTGGTTGCTAGCCAGGACTCCTGCAGGAGAAGGGCTATATCTACCCGCCCTTCATTAAAAGTTTTGTCATGGATGTATAAAGCAGCCTTGGCATGTTGCAGATTGGCCTGCAGAAAAATGGTCTTATTTTCAATTTTTCTTCCCGGTCTGCTTGTCCAAGGGGGCTCTAGTTTCTAGGTTTTTCGACTTTATGGTCCCCTTGCCAGGGAAGGATTGTCCTTTCCCTTTCAGGGGGCCTGGTCGAGGTACGACATGTTTTGAGAGGGATTTGGCTCCCTCTCTGCCACCCGATGTTGAAGCTGTTGCTTCCACCAACCCGGTCACAGGTTTGGAAGCTCCTGTGAAGGCAGGATCAATCCTACCTAGATGTACAGGACGGTCCATTTGAAACATGTGCTTGCTTGCATTTCCCGAGGCAGCAATAACGTACTAAGCATGGGGTTCAAGGAGCGAATAATAAACCAACTTACCAATTTTGAAGGTTTTGAATACTAGTCTTAACAGCGAAACCACCAGATAATAACTTATTGACAAGAAAGTTCATATGTGTGTTGTCTATGAAAATTGGCGCTTTCCAATCAATGGGTCGGTAATTAGAGCATTTGCGTCCTAAGAAGACGCGTTGTCGTCGACCAAGCGGAAACGATTAACACCGGGATAAAGAAACCTCTAAAGCCATAGTGGTGAAGCTTCCGCACCAGAATTTCATGACTAACCCAGTCGAAAGCCTTCGATAGACCACAAAAACTGCCGCCGAAACTCCACCATCGTTGATATGTGAGTACAAATCTTGAATTAGATGGTATACAAAATTTTTTGTACTGGCCAAACTGACACTTGTTGAGGATGCCATTTGCTTCGATGAAGGAAAGCATGCATATCTTTATGAGTTTCTCTGTAATCTTGGACAAGGTGGAGAAGAGTCTGATTGGCTAGAAATCGAAATTATTTTTGCGATACTTAGACATGAAGGATAAATTCCAGTCTCCCTCGACCCGGTAATTGCCCTCACCCACGTTACAAAATTAGGTAAGTTGAGAGACATTTTGGTGGAAAGACCCCCTTTCCTAAACTGTTTTACTTCTATTCTGTATTCCAGCATTCTTTTTGGGAATTTTGCTAGTTCTAGTTGCGCAAGTGATTGGAATACTAATAATTCTTTTTGGACAATTTTATTAATCGATTAATTTATGGAGCGTTGAAATTTGCAGATGATATAAATTTTGTTTCTCAGATTCTAAAACATTAAAGGAAATTGCTTCATGGTTGGTCAATGCTGCATTTTCGACCATAGAACAAATAAGCCCGCTAACACATTATAGTTAGTCAATGGTGCTAGAAGAGAACAGCTAGGATAGACAGAGCTTGAAATATATATGATGTGGTCTGCCCTACAAGAAGTACGTCACTATCAGACGAATGTGAGGGATAGATGTAAACTTATGTATAAATTTCGAGAATAATCAAACGCGAATCCGTGTAATAAGTTCATAATCGACTGAAATGAGTTCTGCTTTAGGGAAACTGCAATAATCATCCGCTATGTATAGACTAAGATCTGATATCTGAAACAGTCCATCTTATTTCAACCAATGTTTTGGTAATACAATTACTTCTGACAAATCATAGTCCCTTAAAAAAGTTTTATAGTTTTATTCATGTGTGAGGCATGTGTTCAAAACTCATCACTGGCGTCTCAAGTGAGACTTCTTTCCCAGCTACAGGGGCTGCTTCAGCAGAATCTATTATAGTATATTTAACATCGCCACCCTGTATATACAGCTTGGCAGCTGCCTTTTAAAATAATTATATTTTCCCTGATTCCAATTAATATGATTTATGATGTCGAATATGTGAAATTGCTTAGCTGATGTAAACAATATCGCGTCTAATTATTTTTATAGCCTTTTAATTGAAATTTATAATTAATGTGGCATAGCGGAGGTCAGCTTTAATTCTTTTTTATTGGGTCCGCGCGATGAATCATGATGCATATATGCTGGTATTCGAACGTTTTACAACCCGACGCCGACGGTTTAGGAAAATTATTGTTAATTTTTATTTTAATAATTATTTCGGATTTTGACTCCCTAAAATGCTATCGTCGGTCGTCTGTAGAGTAAAACTATAAAATTGTAAAAATATGTAAATCTGTATTGCTACTATTGCTAGATATGTATTTACACAGTCGTAGGTGAGAAAATCTTTACAAAGGTATTAGTTCAACTAAATTAATGTTAATTTAAAGCTTACGTAGTATATCTTAAAACAAACAGGACATAAACAATAACTATTTGTATATTGGATTTAGGGGTGATGCTGGTAAATGGGCGCCAAGTCAGCGGCGTGCGTTATGAGAATCGGCGACAAGGATTCGGGCGGGGATTCCAGTAACATCTGTTGACAGTCAAACGTCTGACAGCTGTAGTCTTCTTGGGGCAGGATTTTCTGACATGAAATAAAATGGATTGCAACATTAGTGTCAATTACCTATATGAAGATGTAGTTTACAGTTTTTAAACACACTCTTAACACTAAATTAAAACACTACAGCAATTACTCTATTGCTTAAAATGACTTTTACTTGACTTTATATTTTTAAATAACAAGGCACAAATTAAACTAAACTGAAAGATTTGTGTGCTTATTGAATACTTACAGGGAATTTTTTGTGTGAAATACAGAACGTGCACACTTGCCGATTGCTCGAGCTAGAATTCGAACTGTCGTCGTCCTGCAAGCTTTGAATTAAACGAAGACATGGTTGGTCTATCGGTCCTGCGAACAATCAAATACAATGGTTATAGATTAATTATAACCAGTTGGAAATATATATACAGAGCATAGGGTAAAATTTTTAACTCCATGTTGGCCCTGTTCTAGAAGCATATACATTCTAAAGGGTGTTCATTGATGATGGGCTAATACCTTAGGGTGTGTAATTCCCCAAGTCATTTTACGAAGAAAAGTTCATATGAACATATGTCCGCAATTACTTGATTTTTTTTAAATCCTACTATGCCGATTCATAAAAGGACCTGAGTGATAATTTCACCCTGTAATGTTTTTACGTCATTAAGGAACGCCCTGTATATATTTAATAGAAATATGAGGAAAATTTGAAGTTGTGCTAATTTATCAATTATGCCCCAAAACTTTACAAAATTCAACACCTTACGAAACAATACTGTTTTCTCCTGGGAAAGTAAATAGACAATAGAAATTTTCGCCTAAATGGATATCTTTGATTTTACGTTTTGCGTATGCAACCAAAAATTCATGCCTTCTAATTCCTTGTTTGTCTGTGAGATGGCGCTGCCTGCCCGGCGGCCAATGCGTTTTAAGATCCTTAACACAAGTAGAGCACTATGTAAAAATCGGCCTCTCCTATTGGTTGATCCGCATGACCCACCGTTCGCTTCGCTCGCTATGGGGGCTCAAGAAAAAGAGACTAACCGAGTGCTAATCGAAACTAACCCAAGACATACCCTAATAAAACAAAATTAAATCTAGTACGTTCTAGTACTTTTTATTCTGGAATCTAGTACTTTTATAAAAATCATTGTGGCAACACTGCTTGTCGGGCGAAGAAAGACGAATCCAGTTATGGGTTACGTAACACGTAAACAGAATTTTTGTAGGTTTCGAGAAAATATACCATGGTAATGTAATCAAAGAAATAATGGCGGTTTGGCAACGGCAACACTATAAACATAATATTATGAATGGCCATTTTGTTCAGTTTTATCAATCTCGTTAACTCTCTCACACGGTTTAGGGGATACATATATTTATATTAAATATATGAGGGGATAGCATATACGTAAAAAAAACGTATATGGGGGATAGCAATACAAGAATCTAGGGGCTGACCTATAACTATGAGCAGATTAATGTGGGTTGCCTAAATCACTTTACGCATGGCCCTCTGCTCGCTTCGCTCGCTACGGGGGCTCAAGAAAAGGAAACTAACCAGTACTAACCCATAAAACTGTTTAAAAATATAACCTTTAAAAAAATATAAATAAAAAATCCAACGGGGTTTGAACCTGAGTGGCCGAAGTGAAGGCCAACCATGCGGACCTCTAGACCATATTAGAGGTCACACAAACGACTGGTTGTATCGCGAAGTACATGAAAAGTATTGAAAACAGTTATGGGTCAGTCCCTAGACATAAATGATAGCAATAGGGGCGCACGCTATTTAGGACATCCCGTATATCGTAAATATATTATTGCAGATGCTGCTTTTTAATATTACTTATTATTTATCCGTTTAACCATTGTTGTTGTGGTTTAAGATATGACCCTTGTGATTGATAAATAATTATATCGTCAGCAAATTCATTGGTAATAGAATACCGGATGCCCGACTAAAACAGAAATTAAATTTATATGTTCGTATATTTTTTAAATTAAACGCAATAAGGTGGAACTATATGGAGCAGCGTTGCCAGGTCTACCGTTTTAATCGTAGACTAACCCTTTTTTGACGATGATACATGCATAAATTCAATATTCCATTTTCATGTAATTTTTTGCAATTTATGTTTTTGAGATTTTTAATTACCGGATTAATACCAGGTATCCAGCTAAGCATTTAAAGATCCTTTACACAAATAGTGCACTATGTAAAAATCGACCTTTCCTATTGGTCGATCCATCTCGTATTACGATATGTCTGCGTGATGCAAGCAATTTCTATCAAGAGGTCTAGTGGTATAGAGGTTAAGATCGTTGGGTCTCACCTGGAAAATGCTTCCCCGTTGCATTTTTTTATTTTTTTTTAAGATTACGTTTCTAAACAGCTTTGTTTCTTGATTTTGGGTATGTCTTGGGTTAGATTGGGTTAGGACCTGGTTAGTTTCCTTTTCTTGAGCCCCCGTAGCGAGCGAAGCGAGCGGAGGGCCATGCGGATCGACCAATGGGAAAGGCCGATTTTTATATAGTGCACTATTTGTGTAAAGGATCTTATAATGCTCCAGCTAATACAGTTAACAGTCACACATCACCACGCTCTATAATGCATCCCTACATTTTGATGTTTTGGGGTTTTATCAGTTGCCTAACTCGCCTATAAAAAAAGAAAAGTCCATCCATGGCAGCCGTGCAAGGCCACCTATAGGTAGCCTTGAGCCGTGGCCTGTGATCCAAGTTTTAATAAGGTTAAAATTATTGCATTATTAATCTCAGAAAATAATTTTTCGAGTTTAAAAATATTTTTTAAGTGAAGTAAATCATTTTCTGTATTGTTTGTATATTTTTTAATTTAAACACAAAAACGTGAAACTATATATAGAGCAGTGTTGTCAAACCTAGCGGTTTAAAGGTAGACCTACCCTTTTTTGACGATGATGTCAGCAGAAATTCGGAACATCATTTTCGATTTTCATGTCATTTTTGCAATTTTGTTTTATTTTTAATTACCCAATTAATACCAGATAATACAATAACAGTAACACATCCCTACATTTGGATCCATATTATCAGTTGCCTAACTTACCTATAAACGAGCGGCCGTGGCCCGTGATGGCTGTCATTCAAGTTTTTGTTAGGTTAAAATTATTGCATTATTAATACCAGAAAATACGTTTGCAAAGTTAAAGGGCATCCAGCTAATAAAGTAACAACACTTAACACATCCCTACTCATTCTAGCACATCTCTATATTTTGATGTGTTTGTGTATTATCAGTTGCCTAACTTGCCTATAAAGAAGAGTCAGTGGTGACTCCTGATCAAGTATTAATTAAATTAAAATTATATTATTGATCCCAGAAAATATTTGTACGACTTTAAAGACGTTTTGCAACTGAAGTAAACCATTTATTATGTTTTGGATCTGGCACTTACCTGCCATTAGTTGCGTCCCGAGGTGCGAGATATAACTGGACGCCAGTCTGAGCGTCTCAATTTTGCTGAGTTTTCGGTCCTTCGGCTCGGTGGGGATCAGAGTTCTGAGGGTGGAAAAGGCCGTGTTTACGCTGAAACAGTAATTACTTTATTTAAATCAAGAGTTGATCTTGGCGCTTGTCCAAGACGTGCGACCCAAATTCAAGGTTTGAGGTACACGTATCTCTCTCTTATAGAATGTATATAAGCAAAAATTCGTATAGTAAAATACCTGTGCGTTCTATCTCTTTCCCTAGCGTTAGCTTGACTCCTCTGTTTCAGGGGCGTAGGAAACTCCTGACCGCAACTGGAACTCTTCCGCCTCCTGTTCGAGTTTTGGCCGCTGTTGCCAGTTTTGGCTACCAAGCCTAAAGGTTGCGATATTTGGGTGTAATCCGTGTATTGTAGAAATTCCATATTCCCGGCTACCTTTAATAATTACAACATTAAGCGGTCAGTAACTTCTTAGGCCCAAACAATTATAAAGAGAACCATTGCGATCTGCGCATGCGCGAAAGCAACATATGTTATGCGTATAGTTTGTAAAAGGAAACATTAATTTCCTCACAATTATTATTGAAGTAAATCCAATGCATCAACGACATTAATCTAACTATGTTGTGTAAGAAAATTCCTCGGTCGGTCGAAATTTATTCTAAGGGTTAGATACAATATTGTCAGATTGGCAACGTCCGGCAAAGAGTATACTTTCATGACCAATGTACTGAAGGCAGTACATTTGTACTAAAACCAACAAATGTCTTACTATTCCGCACCTGCGCGTTGCGAAACGGTTCTGTTCATGAGAGTTCAATACAGTGTTGCCAACTCTACGGATTTACCAGTAAATTTTCATATATATCATTTATTTCTTACAGAAAAACGGTTTAATTTTAATTTTGCACACATGCATTGGTTCAAAGTTATCAATTTTCTTAAATGGCAGTGGCCTTTTATTTGCGATTGAAAATAAAAATAGTGAACGTGGCAGCTGTGCAGCTGATGGCCGGGTTTTCGAAATTGCCTAAAGGGTTTGTAGATTGTTTCCGAATAATAAATTAAATATTAATATTTGTGATCTACATACTTATAAATTAACAAAAACATTGTCAACGTGTCAATGAAGCAAGCTTAGTCTAATTTTGATTAGATATTTCGACGGATTTAAAGTTGGCAACGCTGGTTCAATGTTTTGCCTTCGATTTGCATAAGAACATAAATGTCAATTAATAAGTTCCTATAAAAGTCCACACCAACTATTTTAAATGGCCAACGTATGGGGCACATCGATTAGAACCCGTTAAATTTCTTTATAATGTATATCATAAGATCCTTTACACAAATAGTGCACTATATAAAAATCGGCCTTTCCCATTGGTCGATTCGCATGGCCCTCCGCTCGCTTCGCTCGCTACGGGGGCTCAAGAAAAGGAAACTAACCAGGTGCTAATCCAATCTAACCCAAACTAACCCAAAATCAAGAAAAAAAGGTGTTTAGGAACATAATCTTTAAAAAATAATAAAAAAAGCAACGAGGTTCGAACCCACGTTTTGCACGTGAGAGCCAACGATCTAAACCTCTACACCACCAGAGCTCTTGTCAGAAATCGGTTGCATCACGCAGACATATCGTAATACGAGATGGATCAACCAATAGGAGAGGTCGATTTTTACATAGTGCACTATTTGTGTTAAGGATCTTTAAATGCATATCATTAGTTTTTAAGAAATTCTGCATTTAAATTAATCTGGAAGAACCAAATCTGGTGACCGAGGAGGCCGTTCCATAGCACCTTTCCTTGTGCGACCGAAAATAAAAATCCTCAAGTGGCCACTTAGCGTTAGTTTAAAGTTCAAGAATCAATCAACATACCCGATATACAGGAAGTTTAAAATGTGGAAATTTCTCACCCAAAAGTATCTACGGGGTGTTTAATACTGTTTAAAGATCATTCACCAAATCTCGTGGATATTACCATGAAAAGTTCTTGGAGGCACATACGTTATTGAGAAACAGGGTGTTATGAAATCGGTTATGTTTTGCGTTTAGTTTTTTTTTATTGGGATTTTTTATGAAAAACCTGAATAAATGACGAGAGGTAAATATAACTAGCATTAGAATTTCTACGTTACAAAAATAAAAACTCAGTGGCGTAGAATCATTTTTTTATATAGTCAAGCTCTGCTCTGTTATAATGACTTTCGCTTTCCATTTTCATAGAAATTACCAAAATAAATTTTAGGCGATAGCATGACATGTTTCTATTGATAGAAATTCTGTTATGATTTTTTTTAATACATTCCAGTTAGTACTAGAATAAATTCTTTTAACTTAAGACTACAATGTCTTGGAATGCTGAAAAATCAGGCCAATACTTACTACGGCAACTAATAATGATTCAGGATTCAAGTATAGCAATTTCCAACTTTTATCGCACTTCTAAGCTTCACTGTTCAACAAGCACTCTTATGGAAACAATATTTCTATTTGATGATTTAAGTACGGGTAATTAAACCGTATTAATGCATAAACCGAACGGTTAAGAACTTATCCCGCATGCGACAAGTGTCTGAACACACTGGCCGCATAAGTTCGTATTCATATGGATATAAATGTGGGATTCTGGAACGGCCAGCTAGAACATTTTCGGCCGGAACGTAATTAATTATTCGGGATTGAAAATTATTATCTTTTTTTCTTAGTGGATTTACGCAAAAGCGTGCAACTCTCAAAGCTATCTAGGTTTGGGAGTTATTGAAATTGGCGTTTCGACTCTAGACCACAGCCATAAACTTTGTCTTTTAAATATTCCTTAAATTTAAATATATTACCATTATATTTCTTGATATATTCCAACATCATGGACGTACCTATCACAACGCCTACTTTTACTTAAAAAACAACAATAATTATGCAAATAGCACTTTAATTTTTGTAACGTCAACTGGAATTTAATAACCGAAAATCGTTTGTTGCCGTTATTTGATACAGAAGATCGATTTTACCTAATTTTCACAATTTCCTGTACTTTCAGAAAGCGAACGACTTCACAACATTGTCGATGCCGGGGAAATGTTATAAATATAGCCCAAACAAAATACTCGGCAACACTGACCACCCAATCCGTATGAAACAAAGTTCGAAACTGTTCTAGACGGTCAGTCGCAGACGCCTTGATTATTTTGGCAGATGCCGCTGATTAACGCACATTAATTATGGATTTTAAGACACTGAGTGATCTTAAACATTACTTGACATCCATCTTCCTCATGTATAATAAAAATGCATAAATATCACGGCTGTTATTTGCTATTTTGCCAATTTGAGTTCAACAATTCAGTAATAACGATTAATTATTGTTCCGCCTATGTTCCGTTCGAAGGTTTTGGAAAAAAAAGCGAAAACAGTCGACGTGCTGTAGAGGTGTGTCGGTCCGGATGGACCCGGTCCAAATGAACGAATCCAGTAACGGAACGAGTCGGACCGAATCCGTCATATCATTCGGACCCGGTCCACTACTTGCATTAAAGGAGCAGAAATCGCGGTGCGAGGACTGCAAGCGATGCCGTGGTGAATCGGTTCGGGTGACGCAACGATTTATAGGAGTCGAGTTCCTTGAATTAATACAATTCGGTCCGAGGCCGGAATTTTGTTTGAGAAACCTTTTGCGTAATAATCGCGTATGCATTTATTATTATAAGAAAATTTTTAATGGTTGCTTTTATTTTAAAATTTTAAATAATATTTTGTTTACTTAAAAAAATTTAGGACAATAGATATTTAAAAAAAAAACTAAAGAAAATAGCAGACATTTTTTAAAACAAAATATATTTATATTCCTTTATGTATAAAATATAAACTACAAAGCTCAGTTCCATTTGATATGGAAATTGTTGATTTTGTATAATTTTATGCTGCCTATTTAAAACCAAATTCGTATGGTGTTCAATATTAATATTATTTTCAATTTAAATAAAACATTTAAACCTCACAAAATCTTAGAAAGAATAATGCAGGTTATACAAAAACTCCCGTCGGCAAAACACAAACGTTTGTGTTTCACGGCGCGGACCGGAAAGCGATCGATAGGTATAATATGTGACATGCCAAGAAGGAGCAGTGAAGTCTGAATCGGTCGACTGGACCGAATCCATTGGACCGGGTCCACTGACGGACTGATTCAGATGGACCGAATCCATCAACGGACCCGGACCGCCCATCACTAACGTGCTGTCATTTCCGGGAACGCCACATGAGTCCTAATTCTACATTTTCCTAAACTTACGATTCCGGCCGAATGCCTTCGGAAAGTTAAAAACAGTGTTGTCAGTATTGTCGGATTTTCGAGGGGACGGGTATTATCGATTGTATATAATTTATTAGAAATGTTCACACTTATACATATTACGTCATCCCAAGATTAAGCGAAGTATGCAGCCTCAACAGTTCTATTCGAATTGCCAAAATTATCTTTTATTGTTTAGATTAAAACCTGATAGCGGAACGTCTCTGGTGATACATTTCATTTAGGCACGTCATGTTTATAAAATTAAATAGATACGGATGATAAAGACCTAAAATGAACACAAACTTTCTTCAAGAAGTCAAGTTCTTAACTTTCCCCGCACCGAACGTCTAAGTAGCAAAACTTCACTTACAAATTGTCATATTGTGTATTTAAATACAATAGTTGTTCCTAGTAAAGGGCATTATTTTTTTGTATTTTTTTAATCGTCACTACTTTATATACAGGGTGGTCAAACAAGTTACATTTTTTTGTACCAAATACCCTATATTTTATTACATTTTTGTATTCTACTTACAATAATAATTATTCTAAGCATATTTGATTTATGATTTTACACCTCTAGAGTTAGTAGTTTCGCATCAGCTATAGCAAATTGAAAATCGGCACTTTGGCTTCTTTTCACCTAGGTAGCAAGAAGACCATTAGAGGTGGAGCAAAATGAATTTCACATTCCCATTTTAACTTTTAAAGAGCTATCTGACGGTACTAACTAGTAGGTGGTACCATGGGTACCAAATCTGGTACCACGGTAGGTACCATCAGATAGCTCTTGAAAAGTTAAGACAGGAATGTGAAATTCATTTTACTCCATCTTTAAATAGTCTTCTTGCTACAAAGGTGAAGAGTAGCCAAAGTACCGATTTTCAACTGTTTATACCTGTGAAACTACTACCTCTAGAGATATATCATCATACATCAAATAGGTATGCTTAGAATTTTAAGTAGAATCCAAAAATGTAATAAAATATAGGGTGTTTCATTTTAAAAAAATATAACGTTGTTTGACGATTAAAAAAATACACCAAAATAAAGATGATTTTACTAGGAACAACTTTTGTGTTAATTTTTTTTGCAACCCCTCTAGTTTTCGAGATAAGGTATAGGCACCTCTTAAACGGGCCGCCATGTACACTTCAAAGCAAAACAACTCCATATTTTTTGAAGTGTAAACATCTTACGCGGCGGTATGAGGGCAAATCGCGGGAAAATGGACCGAAGTGTGTAAGGGAATGTGACATCATAACTCATACGCAGTGATTAGTGCGCAGCTACTTCAGCGCTTCCTTGTAAAACGTGTTCTTTCTAATGCCAGAATATAGGCAATTAATTCCAAATAAGTGGTTGCCTATATTCAGGCGTTACGAAGACAAGACGAAATATACTCTTTACGAGGGCTGCTCAAATATTTGTGAATCATACAACATACCAAGGGCTTTAAAAATTATCCAATTAAAAGCTGTTGAAGCAATACATTAAATTACACAACCGATATCGATATAGGATATGTTTGCACATCAGTGTCTCGAGTACTAGCTGACTCGCTTGTTTTTTTATTTTATTTATCCTATGATTTTGAATATACCTATATTTTTTTAAATTGCAAATCAAGAAAATCTGTATTTTAGGGCAAAGTGTAACATTTTTTGAAGCTCTTTTTGCGCATATTTTCTGACCGTTGAAAGGGTCCAAATAGTACTCTAGAGAAGTCGTTGTGACAACATTTTTATGAAAAAGGGAATGAGTTAAGTGAATCGACAGAGCGTCGGATGTTATCTCTGCATGAACAAGAAATTTTTAGAAAGAGGTTGCGAGAGATTACCTGCAGTGCGTTCGGTACAAGAAGAGTCCAGTCCGCTAATTAACCTGTTAACTTGTGCGATTTTGTTTCGGTTAGTTTTCAAGCTATAGCTTTGTAAACAATTAAAATGGAACTTCAAAGAAACAAGGTTGTTATTGCCATTATGGATTTGTCTACTATTCGCGACGGACAAAAGGCAACATAAGGTTAATAATATATCAATTATTAATGATTTTAAGTGTTTTGCAAATAGGGTAGTCAAGAATTTTATATTATTTGCCGGGATTGTCGAGAACAAAAAGCGGTATTTGAAAATGTAGGAAAAACCGGTGATACCAAATAACATGTATATTTTTTATGCTATAATTTTCAAAAATGTTTTTAAATTAATATGCGCACAACATGGCGTTGGTAAAATTGCTCGTCTTGAGGAATTTGCTGTGTAGGTATGTTTTATATTGAGGAATCTGGAGCAAAATGGTATTTCTTTCTTTTTTATTTATTCATTAAAAAGCGGGAAAACGCGTCCCGCTAACTCCTTAAGCGGGACGCCAGTTCCAGAAACGGGGAATCCCGCCAAAAACTGTAAGCTTGGCAACTTTATTTACACAGTACCATCCAAAAACAAACTTCGTCTCATTTAAAAAGGCTTAATTTGCTCTTTAAAACACTCCTTTAATTTTGTATTTTTAAACGTTTCCATAGCCGCTAGATGGATGGGCTATTTTTGTTGTTTTTACAAAAAAAAAATCTAATATTATTCTTTTTGCATCAAAGAATAGATAATCAATTTATGTACAATTAGCTAAACAATAATTTTGTAATAGGGTCAGTGGCTTCCCGAAAGGTTTTTTTTGTGGTTCGCGCGCGTCACGTTCGAACCAAAAGCAATTCAATTTGTAGACCTTATTCAACAACATGCCACAAAAAATAGACTGGACCTAGAGTTTAGTTTCATCACCGTGATATTCGTAAATTCCTCAAAGAGCTGGATACGCAAAAGGCATCAGGAGCGGCAGAATAACTGCCATAGTCTTAAAGAACTGGGCCAACGAACTAACCCCCATTTTTTCCAGGCTTTTCTCTCTGTCTTACCGAAAAGGAATTTACCCATCTTCTTGGAAAGTCGCTTGAGTGTCCAATTGCCTTGCTTCCAATAATCTCCCAAGACATGGAACGTGCAGTCAATCAGCAACTACTGAAGGTCCTCGAGGCCAACATAATAATTAGCGATAACCTATACGGCTTTCGCAAAAGAGATATATTGGCCTAACGACCAACATGATTCTTTTAATCCTGAAGCATTTAGAATTACTTTACAGAATATTCTGCCAACTCCTTCAAATAATATGTTTGATCTATGTTTAGTTTGTGGTCTAAAAGCGTCAGATCCGTATGTCAAATGTAATATTTGTAAACGATGGCTTCATTATAATAATTATTCACAGCTAAATAAAGATAAAGAGTATTTAGGAAAGGTAGCAGAAAATACATATTTTCCCCTTCCTGTATATTAAACAACCCATTTTGACACTGTTTTGAATGACATAAGTGAGAATTATCAAAAAGGTATCGATTGCCCTTGACGACGGGTTGTAAGTCAACTTACCACCCGTGGGTGGTAAGTTGACTTACAAGTGGTTGTATTCATTAAGTTTAAACTACAAACACAGGAGAGCATTAATTTTTTAGTTCATCCACAACGTCAAGCTAACAATGATTTATAAAAATGGAGTAATATTAAGTGAAATAAATATTAATATTACAATTATTACAATTATGAACATTATATACAAAATTTGGATAAATGTTTTCTCGTTTAGTCAGTTTTTATGGAATGTTCTGACTCCATAAATTCTCCATCTCTAACCAAGTTTTCTGTTACTCTTGAAGTACTGCAAGAGACTTCTGGCTTCGTTATATTGTACAAAATTTTATTTGCAACTTCCTTTTTATTGCTGACGCTCTCGGCTACATAACTTTCCGCAATAGTTGCAGATTTCCATCCCCATGTCGCTTGAGAGCTAAGACATCAACTCCAGTATTTGCTAATAAAGTGGCCGACGTTCTTCTAAAGGCGTGTCCAGTATACTGCTTAAAATTCTCAAAATTCAGAAATTTAGCAATTTTACTTGGAATTGAACAAATCGTGTTTTTTCCGACAGGCTGATTTAAGCACTCTCCATTTTGATATCGCATGAAGAAGCGAGGATTTAAAATTCGTCATGTGAGATCTTATATCAATGTAATTTTGAAGTATTTTGAAATAACAAACTTTCTCATCGTCACTTTTAGTCACTGTGAATTTACGTGCCATTCCATTTTTGATTTTTGGAATCAGGAATAGTAACAATTATAACTTCATGCCTTAATTCAACATTGTTCATTTTCATTACACAGAGTTCATTAGAACGGCGCCGGCGCGCTCCAGCAATTCCCATTATCATTACAACCTTCATCATAAAATAAATATCATCGGGAGCTTCAAACAGGAACTTATTCACGTTTTCCCTGTCAAACACATTGGATTTTTTAAGTTTATACCCATTTCTTCTTTTTAAAAATGCTCGAAGTTTAGGATACTTGGAAATATCTATGTTTTCCTCTATCAAACGGGTGGACTTCAACATGGAATACTCACACCATAAGCTTGATGGAGACTTTAATACAGCAGATTTTTCGAGAAAGTACGCCAAAAGCACGGTTTCTGAAACTGCAGTAGCAGTCTTTGTTTGGCACCATTTCTTGAAGTATTGATGCGTTGCCTTATACCTCTTCCTCGATTTTTCTGGCAGCAACGAGAGACAAGCGATATTTGCTGATTCTTCTATATCCATTTGGCTATTATACAAATCAATAATTTAAAATTTTCACAATTTAGCTTGACGTTATTGATAAAATAAGAATGTTTATGACCCTATAGAAACTGGCCAGAGCTGTCTTCATAATTTCATACGAAAAGTATCGAATTAAATTAATAAAAATCCAAAAATAAATTCTGCAGGTAGGCGAAAAAATCTTATATACTCCACGGGATGTAAGTACATTTAATAGTCTCGAACTATAATGTCAGCCCTCGCTATCGCTCGGGCACAAAACCGTCCTCGGCTAGTAAATATCACTTACATTCCTTATAGTATAAATAACTATTTATACATTTGTCCCTTAGGTCCAAATCAAAAAGATCCTTTCAAAAGTACAAAAAATAATCAGCAAATTAAATTGAATTGCACCAAAGTTATAGTTCCTCCTAATACATTATAGGAACTTTTTAAATAATATCTATAAAAATCGAGAGTCAAATGATAAGTGTGCAAGATATATCCAGACAAAAGACCCCTTCAAACATTTAAAATGGTATTATTTCGTAACCATTATAGACTCTGAAACTGCTAAAGGTGTGGCAAAATAGTAACATTTTAGACAAAATGTTTGTTTGCTTCGTTTTGTTGGGATTTTTTCTGCTATTCGTCATTTATAAGTATTATGGATTATCTTAAAACGAACCTTCATCTATCTTGAATAAGTATAGACAGCTTCACGACATTGAAAATTATGTGTTCATTCATTCCTAGCTTCTCTTACTGTATCAAAACAGAATTGATCCGTGAACTTCTGAAGCGACTCAACGCACTCTGGTTCAACACCTTGCAAGGGAGTGGCGATCGCTAGAAAAGCCGGGGTTTCCTTCTTTATTGCTTTCCAGGTTTTTCATGCACTTTTTTTGCCTTTACCTGTGAAAAATTAAACGCTATCGCACCCGGTGTATGTATGGAATCCCCGAAGAGCCGTGGAATTTGTGTTTCCTACAGTGCCTATCAGAAAGTTTACAGTGCTTTACTTAGGGTTTCTTTTTTTGTAATTATAATACATTATTACCTGTAATCAGATGAGCTGCTACAAATTGAGGCGTAGCCCCAGTACTGTACGATAACCACAGTTCTTGAAGACCAAGGGCGTGTGGCTGGTGATAAAAGGAGATAGCGAAAATCATCACATCAGTATGAATTGGTTTGGAGATGAAGGATGATTCTTCCCTGGTACGGCAAGTGGAGCCCGCAAGAGATGTATGGACACTTTGGGAAGCAAAAATGGTATCGCCAATATTTGATACCACTTGAAGGGAATCGCGATTCGCTTTACAGCTGACGCAGCTAAGAAGAAAAAAAGCCCTTCCTCATTTTTATTGGCTTCTTAAGAAAATCCATTCATTTCCCAGGTAGCCTGCCAGACGGTGTAACTTGCCTGCGATTTTAGCGTATGGCATCCTTTACGCCGTATCCAGGATACTGATCCCACACGAAATCCACTTTCTGTGCTTTGAAATGCGATGCATTATTTTGGATATATGGCTTCAACTCCATCTTGCAATATTCCTCAAACGTTCCAGAAGTTATAGAGGCCACCTGATGTGAATGAGAGTTACATCATTGTATACCATGTGGGATCAGTATCCATAAGTATTTTTTCATAATAATTTTCAAATAAAAACGTTTTATTGTCCCCGGCACACACATTATTTCTCTTGTAACTATTCATTCAATACTTTATGCTAACGTAAAGCTCTATGTCTAATATTTTAAGTATTAAATTTTTCAGAACATTTAAGCAAAAAATGGTTCCTTACCTAAAATTTGGAACAGCTTTAAATTTTTGACCTTAAATTTAGATTATACGCACAAAACAAAACCGAAAACAACCCTTTGTTCAATCAAATCGGACGAGAAACACGAAATCTACAGTTTTGCGGCCATTTTGGAAATTGGCAGCCGTCTTGAATCTTAAGGGACCAAATTCTGGTTTCCTCGGATGAAACCTATTTTTAAGGTGTCTAGATAACCTGTGCAAAGCGCCTTGCTTTTAACCTAAACTGCCGTTTTGTTATAGTTTCCGATCTGTACCGCTTCGACTACTATTAGGTTTTTATCAGAAAATGGGTGAACATAGAAATTGTAAGAAAAACCTAATCCAGCACAATTCAGCACACTGCCGAAGTAGTCACAGTTAATTTATGTATGATCTGATTTTCAAAATTTCGGGTTGGCCGAGCGTCAGGTTAGCCCCCTATTAGGTTTTTGATTAAATATTACTATTAACATTGTTTCATCCTGTATATAAACAATGCTATTAGCAAAACATGTAATTTTTTCTAAAAGTTTGCTTTTTTATAAGCTCTGGGGTGTCATCCAGTTAGAAGTGTGTTTCAAATATAATATGTTGTGAAACAGAATATAATAAACATACTGTGAAAGTTAGAATTTTATTATTTTAATTTGTGGTAGGATTGCTTTGTTTTGGTGCTTTATCTGCCCCTTTATCCCTCCTTCCTGCCTCCCAAGAGTAAACATGTATATAAAAATGTTTAATTTCATTACCAGTGAATGCTAGACATCAATTTTTCTATTGAAATTTACTTATTTCTAATATAATCTTTTTTACGTCACTAATTTCTGGTCGACTGTGAAAACATGTTTCTCGTTTCTGATTTCAGATCTAACTTCAATGACGTGTTTAAGGTACACCAAATTGGCTCCTTGGAGCCCTAAATTTTACCTATATTTATAAAATAATAAGTATACACACCACTCGTAAATTTGACTCTTAAAATAAATATTATTACTCAAACAATGGTCTAAGTATTTAATTGTTCTTGATGCCTGATGGATAGGTATCATGCTGAAATCTAAGGAAACATTCACATTCATGTACGATGGGAGAACCTAATGTAAATCAACATGTTTAAAAGTATAATATTAAGTATACATATTATTTATTATTTTCTAAATTATTTCCAAGTAGGGACGTATAAAGAGGGGCAGAGTTGCACTGCAGGACCGTCGTCGGTCGCCGCCAGCTGCCAGATTATATTAATACGAGGTTGACACATTTAACACTTCCTTCCTTTCCTTCACCTCATGTAAAATTGAGATCCCAAGAATTTCGATCATAGCCGATGCTAGCCGAACCGTGTATGACGACCGCCCATTAGGAACTTCGCGCTTTAGGACAAAATATCTTTAGGATTTATTCCGCCATCTCTCATTTCCCACTTCCCTGATAATATACGAGGCTCCTTCCGATGTTGCCACTGTTGCCAGACACAGCAAAAGTTCGTCATTCGCGTTCTCATGAGCGTCAGGTCGAAAAAATCTTGTCTCTGGGTGCAGGTATTTTATGTATGATTATCTATACAGGGTGAAACAAATTCGCTTCTCACCATTACGATCTCGGAAACCATAAGAGATACGAAGTCTGTTAAATGGGGGCAAAGTTGCGCCATTTAAGGATCATTGATATGCCGCGTTGAGAAATTTAGAAAATTCCGACTACTTCCGGAGATATTCGTAATATAACATAAATAAACAATATTATTACCACTTTTTCTCCTTTATAAAATGGCAGTATCAAATTTTAAATATGACGTTTCGTGTTCGGGCCCCCATCATCAACTTCATTTTTTTAAATACGGACCTGGATTTTTTTTTTAATTTTTTAGGTGCCTTTGGTCTCCCGAAATCAACGATGTATCGCAGTTGTCCAATAGCGGTAACAAATATTCTCATAATTGAAATCGGGTCAGAAAAATCGCCCCATCTCTGTCTAACACATTATCTCTTATGGAAAAAATCTAAATTTGTTGATTTATTGATAAGTGTGAGATATCGTTGGTTTTAGGAGACCAAAGGCGGCTACAAAATTAAATAAAAAATCCAGGTCCGTATTTAAAAAAAAATAAATTGACGATTTAAAATTTGATACTGCTATCTTATAAAGGAGAAAAAGTGGTAATAATAATATTAAATTTATCTTATATTATCTCTTCAAATAAAGCCAGGAAGAAATAAAAATAAAATAGCAGCTTTTTGGTTTATTATACGGATATTTCTGGAAGTAGTCGGAATTTTCTACGCGGCATATCAATGACTCCTAAATTGCGTAGTTTTGCCCCCATTTAACAGGTTTCGTATCTCTTATGGTTTCCGAGATCCTAATGGTGAGAAGCGAATTTGTTTCACCCTGTATAATGTTTAAATGTGTAATAAAATATCACGGCTGTTATTTTGATATTTTGCCAATTCATTAAGAGCGATTAATTGTTCCGCCTATGTCCCGTTCGGGAGATTTCGGAAACAGTCGACGTGCTGTCTTCTGCCATTCTCGAGGCTCGTTTCGATGTTGCCACTGTTGCCAGACACAGCACAAGTATAATAAAATATCACGGCTATTATTTTGATATTATGCCAATTTAAGTTCAATCATTCATTAAAAAGGTGCTGTCATTTCCCAGTTCAGTAATAATATATGAGGCGAGGCGATGTTGCCACTGTTGTCAAACGTAGCAGAAGTTGGCCATTCACAACGGAACTTTATGCGTGTCGTGACAGTAGCACAAAATATCTTTCTTCTCATGGGTTCTTGGATTAGATAAGTTTATGTTTAGTGTTTTCATATTAGACTATTTCAACAAGTTTTGAGAAACATATTGTCACAGCTAGCAACCATCCAAATGTTTGTGTGCTACCCTATAGAACTGGCTTTGCCGCGTCTATGTATGAGTCATCGCCGGCCGCGAAGATCAGGAACTGCAGACTTGTCCAACATCACGATTCGCCTTGCAAACACCTCATAGGCAAAGCACTAATCAAAACCGACGGCGAAATACCGATAAGGATATAGCAAATATTTCACCCAATTCCATCACAATCGATAAAGGAGATGTAATAGCCACTTGCGAGCCGGTGCAGTGGGTAACCAGTTGCGAAACGTGGTCAGAAATATCACCCTCAACTTCACCTAAGGAAGTCCTAGAACATTTCCAGAAGTCGTGGCATCATCTATCTTCCGAAGAACTGAAGAAAGCTACACAATTTATCAAAGAACAGAGCACAGTCTTTGAAAAGAAAAATGCCAATACTGGAAGAACGAACATCATAAAACATAAAATCGACACTGGGAGTGCTCCCCCTCATACGGCAGCATCCTCGGAGGCTACCAGTGACGAAGCATTAGTGGATAAAATGCTTAGCGATGAAATTATTGATGAGTTATCAAGCCCATGGTCTTCTCCTGTTGTCTTAGTCACCAAAAAGGATGGGACTACCAGATTCTGCGTGGACTATAGAAGACTCAATGACGTCACCAAGAAGGACAGCTATCCACTTCCCAGAATTGATGACACGTTGACGACACTAGCAGGTTCTCATTGGTTTTCAACACTCGACTTAAAGAGCGGCTACTGGCAAGTAGGCATTGACGAACAAGATAAGGAAAATACTGCCTTTCCTACCGGAAGTGGTTTATATCAGCTTAAAGTTATGCCCTTCGGACTATGGAATGCCCCCGCTACTTTTGAGCGTCTTATGGAGGTTGTTCCACGAGGCCTCACTTGGAATACATGCCTGGTCTATGTTGATGATATAATGTTAATGGGAAAAACTTTTGAAGAGCACCGACAAAACCTGAATGAAGTCTTTACTAGAATCAAGAGTGCTCAGCTTTTACTGAATCCAAAGAAATGTTTTTTTTTCCAACAAAAAGCTGACTTTCTCGGGCATGTCGTGTCATCAGGCAGGCGCAGCCTGCCCTGGCGTACCCCTGGCTACGGCCCTGAGAACCACCCAAAGGGACCCCTTTTTTAAAAAACGTACACCCGGAAAGAAAATCCTGATATACCTACATGACGGTTTTATTATTTGAAATGTTGAATTAAGTATTTTGGAAAGTAATCTAATCATATGTACGAAGGGTTGGCCTTACGTGCTACACTAATCTAGGCATTGATTTGGCTAAACTTTCTGTATAAACAGTATGATTAAAATAATACCTTACTGAGCGACAATTTATTATATAGCTACTCGATGGCAAACCCGTAATAAAAAGTCATCTTTAAATAACTTCCAACTTCCAAAACCCATCAGAAAGCCCAGCAAGTGCTATACACGTGTTAAAGCGTACTGTTTACCAAGCTGATGCTACAAATCATATAGCCCTTGAAATCGGCCATAAATTATAGACGACAAATGTGGCCCTTTTCACGTCCTTCTGACGATAAGACCGACTTCGAGGCACGGGAAGTATAAAAAAAACCTGTGTACGGCCTGTATAAATATAATAATTTACAGAGAGCCTCAGATACATTCAATTGCGAATTGATCCTGTATTTTGTATAGCTACAGTAGGTATCTGTAGAACAAATTATTTTTTTTTCGTTGCGCAGTTTATATATCCGGAAAACCTACTGTGTGTGAACAAAAATTGAAAAAAACGCTGCCATAAATATCAAGATATTTACGTCAGGCTTGCGAGGTAATGAGTTTAACACACACACATGAACATGAAATTATGGTGCATCTTTTATCGTTTAAAATGATAGACCTGGAAAAAAAGATCCAATTGTGTACGTTTCGTTTTAACATAATCCAACATCATTTCGCCTTGTGTTTGACATAATTATTGCGCCATAGCCAGACTTACATATTTGTTGCCAATCCTTGCAAAATACCTCAACTCTAGCAAAATCCCCAAAAAATATACAGGGTGGTATATAAGTACGCGGCCAAACTTCAGTAGGCGACTCTTTGAGTGATTTTAGGACGAAAAGTTTATATAGATATATACACTATCGGACATAAGTATTGCAACAAATCGAAAAAAATTAAAATTGGGGTGATATTTAGCAAGCACAAGCAATTGCGGGAAAATATCACAACAACATTGTTTTTCGAGTTGGCCGTGATCATATCTGACATAATAAAACACTGTCCCATCAACAATTATGATTTTATAATTTGAAGTTTACTAGTTTGCTGTTTCTTAAGCGTCAAAAGTATTGCAACAAATACTTTTTGTTGCATTTTTTTAGTGGTTTTCGTGTAAATTGAAGTGTGCAATTTAGAATTTGTTAACGCCAGTTCAGACAAATATTTCTTGAAATGAGAAAACAAATTGCTGTGTCCAAGGACTTAAGGTCAAGAGTTCTAAAATCTTTTCAAGATGGAGAAAAAGAAGCGGCTATTGCTCGAAGGTTTTCGCTAATTCCTAGTACAGTGTCACGCATAATATCATATTTTAATGAACTACATAATTTGGAAACTATTCCCAAGTTAAGTAAGCCAAGAAAAACAAATGTCCATACAGACAGGTTGATAAAGCGCATTTCTCAAACCGACCCGTGGAAGTCGGGTCCTCAGATCAAAGCCGAAATACCGAATGTAAACATTTCTTGCCGAACTGTTCAAAGAAGATTAGCGCAGGCACGGTTATACAGTAGGAGACCAGCAAAAAAACCCTTAATTTCGGCTAGAAATAAAGCTGCTAGACTCGAATTCGCACGAAGGCATATCGACTGGACTGCTGCTGACTGGAGAAAGGTCCTTTTCAGTGATGAAACTCGTTACAATATTTTTAATTCAGATGGCATGAGACGAGTTAGGAGACCTGTAAACCAGCGCTTTAATCCCAAGTATGTAACACCATTGTCTTCCCTGTATAAATAAAGGTAACACCTACTGTAAAGCATGGCAAAGGTAGTGTGGTTTTATGGGCTTGCTTTTCATCTAGGGGGGTTGGTCCGCTACACTTTAGCGATGATATAATGGACAGGTTTGTTTACAAGAATATTATGGAAAATGTGATGCTTCCTTTTGTAGAATGGGAAATGCCCCTACGGTTCATTTTTCAGCAAGATAATGATCCAAAGCACACATCGAATCACGTGCAAAATTGGTTCAGGCAGAAGAACATCAAAGTTCTAGACTGGCCTGCGCAATCCCCCGACCTGAACTCAATAGAAAACCTATGGGAAGAAGTGGAAAGACGAATACGAACAGAATTAATTCCCAATAAACAAACTCTGATCAATAAAATTACAGAGGTTTGGAGAAATATGCCGCATCGTGTCTTAGACAATTTAATCAACTCCATGCCTAAAAGATGTGCCAAAGTTATAGCTAATAATGGATATGCTATATGATATTGAACTTGTAAATAATTTTAGATGTTATCCTTGTTACTTTAAAGTTTGTAGTAATTGTTCGCGCTTTGTTTATTTAATCAATTGACCTTAATAAAAAAAAATGTTGCAACACTTTTGTCGCCAGCATTTTTTATTAAATTATCTCTAGAATTATTTACTGTACATGTTGCTTCAAATTCTGCTTCAAACCATTGTTGTTTGACTATCACAGTCTACTGGTTCAAGAAAATGAAACTAAAAGTATAAGCAACTTGAACGTTTTTTTTTTTTTATTTTCGCTATTTGAAGAATTCTTCGATTTGTTGCAATACTTATGTCCGATAGCGTAGGTCCGGAAATGCATTCAAGTTTAGGAAAAAAACGGTAGTGTACGCTACTGACTTCTTCCTAATTTCTACTTTTTTGCCCCTTGAATTGTTTTCGTAACTTGCTTACTTTTTAAGGAAAAAAACCACTATTACATGTCCCTAGACTATATCACAAAAAAAAACACAAGGGATAGGAAAGTTGTATTTTTAGTTGCTAAATTTGAAAAAAATCTAGAATTTTTAAAAAAGTGATTGGCTTACATTTTTTTTATCAAAAATATCCAGAAGATTGACTTCCGGAACGCCACTGGACTTAATAATAATTAATCTAATTATGGCTAAATTAGCTCCGTGTTACAGTAAATACTACTGCCCAATTTTAACAAAATCGACAGAAAGAATATTAAGATTTTTACGAAAAAAAATTTTTTTTTTTTAAGTTTGACATCCTGTATCTTGGAAACAGTGAATTTCCGGGATCCAGAATCCACTTACGCAATTCTCAGTAGGCGCGTCCATGTCGCGTCACGTCGCGGGGGGTGGGCCCGATTTCCTTGCAAATCGGTGGCTGAGTTCTACTGTAAACCCAGTATAGCGGGGTATAACGCTAAATCCGTGCCCAGGGTTACCGGTGAAGTCCATAACGGAGGCGAAGGTGGAGAATATAGGCATAGTCGGCGGAAGTGGCAACCCAGCTGTCAGGGGTAATAAGATAGCAAAATTGGACAATGACAGCTGGTTGTTCAAAACTGACCACAGGCAATAATCTAGATGATTAAGCTGGCTGTGAATCAGAAAGTAAAGGCGTAGATGATCGGTCATCAAAAACGGCAATGCTACAGCGCATGGAAAGCAACGGAAAACTACCATGTAATCTAATTCCTAGTACAATCACTCATGGCTGAAAATCCAAAAAGTAAGCGCCTTAATCCCCGGCAGACCTTAAATGATCAAAGGCTGCTAAGAATCACCGGGTCGGCCATTAAGATAGGTACATGGAATGTCTGGACCTTGTATCAAGCTGGTAAAGTGCACAATTTGATCCAAGAAATGAGGAGATTAAATATAGGAATAATGGGCATCAGCGAAATGAGATGGCCAGATAACGGACCAACTACTATAGCAGATTATCAAGTTTTCTATTCAAGAAATAGTACGGGAGAACATAGCAATGGAGTGAGTATCATTTTTGAGAAACCCTTAGCCAGGTATGTTACCAATTTCATGCCTATCTCTGAGCGTATAGTGTTGATCCAAATGAGCACTACTGCGGTGCCAATGAACATTATACAGGTGTATGCTTCCACCGCAGACAGTACCGATGAAGAAATAAACACAAGCTACGAAGATCTTAGAGACACACAAAAACTCGGCGGAGGCGGAATGACATGAACGCAAAAATATGTAAAGGTAGAACAGGAGAATATTGTCACGACTAACAACCATCCGAACGTTTTTGTGCTACCCTATAGAACTAGCCGCCCCGCTGTGCCCCTCGCTTCTCTGTCTGTATGAATCATCGACCGGCCCACCGCGAAGTTTCGGGATAGCTGGAATTATCTGGATGGCTTCGTCGAGATCATATAGAGTGGCCTCGGAATACTTCCCGAATATTCGTGATAGATTTGAGATTATATATAAGCAGACCTAAGTCGGTTAGTCAGTTAGTTCAGTTAATCATTGAGTGTTGAATAGATATTAGTGGTAAAGTTATAAGTGTAGTATAGAGTGTTAAATTGTATACAGTGGTAGTGAATAAAGAGAGTATTAGTTGAAAATAGCAAAGTTGTAATTCTGTTAAGAACCCACGGGAAAAACGTAACAATTGGTGTCAGAAGTCGGATTGTGAAGGGACCGGACTTGCGAAGTATTTTTCAAAGAAGAAGTACAAGTACGTCAACGAGACCGTTTGATTGCTGGATTCTGGTAAAGTTTTATAACATTCTATGGTCAATACAAGGCAACAAACAGCAGAAATGGAGCAAATAAATAAAATGTTGGCCGATTTCATGGATAATTTAAATGCTGAGAGGCGAGCGGATCGGGAGGAGGAGGAACGTAGAAGGCAAGCGGATCGGGAAGAGGATGAACGTAAAAGGCAAGCAGAACAGGACCGGCTACAGAAAATTTTACAAGACCAAGAAAATAAAAGGCAAGCAGAACAGGACCGGCTGCAGAAAATTTTTCAAGACCAGGAAGAGAAAAGACAAGCAGAGCAGGACCAGCTTCAGAAATGGATGCTGGATGTAATTGTAGGCGAGCAAGGAAAATTACAGAAAATATTGGACGGACAAAATGAGAAATTTGAGAAAGAAGTAAACAATATTCAAAAAGAAGTTGGAAATGTACAAAAAGAAGTAGGAGACGTACAGAAAGAAGTGAAGAATCTACAAGCAGAATTTACCAGACTAAAACATCAAGCACCCACCGAGAGGGCATTCACCTCAGGACAAAACATCAAACCTCCAACGTACGACGGTCAAACATCCTGGACAATGTACAAAAGACAATTTGAAGCCGCTGCTGTTGCCAACGGTTGGAATAATGAAGAAATGGCTACATCATTAGTGGTAGCGCTTCGTGGATCTGCCCTGGAACTACTGCAGACCATTCCCATCAGCCAACAAGGGAAATATGACATCCTTGTAGCTGTCCTGGAGAGACGATTTGGAAACCAACACCGAAGACAACTGTATCAGGCACAAGTAAAGTCTCGGCATCAGAAGCCTGGTGAAAACCTGCAAGAATTTGAGGCATACATTAGACATCTCATTCAATTGGCCTACCCGGGAGCGACAGAAGAATTTCAAGAGGAACTTGCTGCCCAATATTTCGTGGATGGTATCAGACATCCAGAAACTCAGAAAATGCTACGCCTAGCCAAATTTGATAACAGCAGTGAAGCTTTGGGTCGAGCCCTAGAAATCGAGGCGGCCTGTAACATCTCCAAGCCAAAAATCAGGGCCGTATCCATCCAGGAAGAAAAGGCGACAAACAGCTGTGAATTAAATGAGATGGGTGAAATTTTGAAGAAATTAACGGAAGTTCTTCAGGCCACGGCGAGATTCCGGGAGCCAATGGAAGATAGGCCACGTAACCGAAATACATCAAATCAGTGCTATAGATGTGGCAGGACTGGACATTTCAAAAGAGACTGCCGAGTACAACTACGGTCTAGATCTCCATCCAGAGACGCTAGGGCCCCCAAGTCAAATCAGGAAAACTTCAATTAGTCAACATTGCGGGGCGGGTGTTGGCTAAAGAAGATGAAGCCCCCAGGATCGTCTCCATAAAAAGCCTAGGAAAAGCCGCCGACAGTCTAACAATTACAAGAAAGATCAACGGAAGAGCCATAACAATTACTGTTGACACTGGTGCGGCGGTATCTTTGATAAGGTCCATCAGAATAAATAGAGTAGAAGTTCTACCCATATCAAAGAATGTAGTTTTACGTACAGTTACCGGTGAGACAGCTGAAGTACTTGGGGAAATGGATATCGAACTTCAACTGGGACGAATTAAATTACACCACACAGTGTTAGTCGCCGACATCGAAGACGAATTTATTTTGGGGATGGATCTCATCGGTCAACATGGATTCTCTTTTGACAACAAGCTTAATCTTCTGAAGTTTGGCACCGAAGAGTTCATCCTTAACAAAACAGACGATGGCACACCGACTAAAGTAGTGGCGGCATGTACTGTCAGAATAAGCGGAAATACCGAGCAGATAATTTTTGGGAAATTGGAGAAGGATTTTGGAGGCTGCATCGGACTTATCCAACACCACGATTTGCCTTGCAAACACCTCGTAGGCAAAGCACTAGTCAAAACCGACGGCGAAATACCGATAAGGATAGCAAATATTTCATCCAATTCCATCAAAATCAATAAAGGAGATGTAATAGCCACTTGCGAGCCGGTGCAGTGGGTAACCAGTTGCGAAACGCAGTCAGAAGTAACAGCCTCAACATCACCTAAGGAAGTCCTAGAACATTTCCATAAGTCGTGGCAACATCTGTCTTCCGAAGAACTGAAGAGAGCTACACAATTTATCGAAGAGCAGAGCACAGCCTTTGAAAGGAAAAATGGCAATACTGGAAGAACGAACATCATAAAACATAAAATCGACACTGGAAGTGCTCACCCCATACGACAGCATCCTCGGAGGCTACCAGTGACGAAGCAGCAAGAGGTTACCACATTAGTCAACAAGATGCTTGACGATGGAATTATTGAGGAATCATCGAGCCCATGGTCGTCTCCTGTTGTCTTAGTCACTAAAAAGATGGGACTACCAGATTCTGCGTGGACTATAGAAAGCTCAATGACGTCACCAAGAAAGACAGCTATCCACTTCCCAGGATTGAT
Source organism: Pissodes strobi (assembly GCA_016904865.1). Classification (NCBI taxonomy): domain Eukaryota; kingdom Metazoa; phylum Arthropoda; class Insecta; order Coleoptera; family Curculionidae; genus Pissodes; species Pissodes strobi. The sequence continues at coordinate 65,940 of MU182870.1, read as the reverse complement.
GACACGTTGACGACACTAGCAGGTTCTCATTGGTTCTCAACACTCGATTTAAAGAGCGGCTACTGGCAAGTAGGCATCGACGAACAAGATAAGGAAAAGACTGCCTTTTCTACCGGAAGTGGTTTATATCAGTTTAAAGTTATGCCCTTCGGATTATGCAATGCCCCCGCTACTTTTGAGCGTCTTATGGAGGTTGTTCTACGAGGCCTCACTTGGAAGACATGCCTGGTCTATCTTGATGATATAATGGTAATGGGAAAAACTTTCGAAAAGCACCTACAAAACTTGCATGAAGTTTTTACTAGAATCAAGAATGCTCAGCTCTTACTGAATCCAAAGAAATGTTTTCTTTTTCAACAAAAAGTTGAATTTCTCGGGCATGTTGTGTCATCAGAAGGAATCCAAACCGACCAACGGAAGATAACAGCAATCCAGGACTGGCCTCGTCCTCGCGACAAACATGAACTGCGGAGCTTCCTTGGACTATGTACTTACTATAGAAGATTTGTTGAAGGATTTGCAAATATAGCGGCACCTCTACATAACCTCACTGAAGAACGAGCTAATTATAACTGGGATCATAACTGCGATGCTGCGTTCAGGAAATTAAAAGCGGCTCTATGTTCTAGTCCAATATTGGGATATCCGGAACAAAAGGGTAAATTTGTATTGGACACAGATGCAAGTAACACCGGCATCGGAGCAGTTTTATCGCAAGTACAAGCAGGGGAAGAGCGAGTTATCGAATACTACAGTCGAACACTTTCGAAACCTGAACGTAACTACTGTGTAACCCGAAAAGAGCTTTTGGCAATAGTACGGTCTGTTGAGCATTTCCATCAATATCTATATGGGCAAGAATTTCTGATAAGGACTGATCATGCAGCACTTAAATGGCTTTTGGATATGAAACAAGCTGAACGACAGGTAGCCAGGTGGCTTGAAAAGTTACAACAATATAATTTTAAGGTTAAGCACAGAGCAGGGAGATTGCATAATAATGCAGATGCTTTATCCAGAAGACCATGCGCGGATAATTGTAAGCATTGCCAAAGAGTAGATCAACGAGAAGGAATTACTCGGATTAGGCAATTTGAGGTTGATCAGCAGTGGACCACAGAGCAACTTAAAAAGGATCAGCTTGAAGATAGTGAAATAGCATTATTGCTAACAGCTAAAGAAGAACATAAACCAAGACCAAGCTGGAGCGAGATATCAACTAAAGGACTTGCTTTTAAAACTCTGTGGGCTCAGTGGGACTCCCTGGTGGTGGAAAATGGACTTCTTAAACGAGCCTGGGAAAGCGCCGATGGAAAAGTAGTGAAGACACAGTTAGTGGTACCAAGGAGGAAGATATCGGAAGTTCTGGAAGAAGTTCATAATGGAAAGTCTGGTGCTCATCTCGGAGTGAACAAAACGATTGACAAGATTCGCGACAGATTTTACTGGGTCAACTACTGCCAAGATGTGAAATCGTGGTGTCGGCAGTGCTCAACCTGTGCCGCAAGCCAAGGACCCAAAACAAGATCTAGGGGCAAAATGAAACAGTATAATGTGGGCCTACCGTTTGAACGTATCGCCATTGACGTAGCTGGCCCTTTTCCAGAAACAAATAATGGTAACAAGTACATTTTAGTGGCAATTGACTACTTCAGTAAATGGCCTGAAGTCTTTGCAATCCCCAATCAAGAAGCTGTTACCATAGCAGAGGTCCTTGTGCATAACCTATTCAGCAGATTTGGTGTTCCGTTAGAGCTGCACTCAGATCAAGGACGCAACTTCGAATCCAAGGTTTTCCAGAAAGTCTGTGATTTACTCAACATCCATAAAACACGGACTACCGCCTTACATCCACAATCAGACGGCATGGTTGAAAGGTTTAACAAGACCATTGAAGAACATTTGTCAAAGGTCGTAGATGAACATCAGAAGGATTGGGACCAACACATACCACTATTTTTAATGGCCTATCGATCAGCAGTCCATGACACGACAGGACTAACACCAGACATGGTTTTATTTGGAAGAGAACTCCGCTTACCCTGCGACCTATTATTCGGAACGCCAGACAACCAGGATATGGAAATTCAAGACTACGCGGACTCCCTTAAGGAAAAGTTACTATACATCCATGAATTAGCCAGAGAAAACACGGAGAAAGCCAGTGACCGAATGAAGACACGATATGATCTCAAAGCTAATTCTATGGGATTTCAGATGAACGATAAAGTCTGGTTATATAATCCGCAAAGGAAGAAAGGAAGATCTCCCAAGATAACGCCAGTATGGGAAGGACCCTATACAGTCATCAAAATAATTAATGACGTTGTGTATAGAATTCAGCGTAGTCCCAGAAGCAAACTGAAAGTTGTTCACCTCGACAGACTGAAAGCATACCACGGACATGCAGTATCTGATCGGGACGATCAGGTTTAAGAGGGAAGCAATGTCACGACTAACAACCATCCGAACGTTTTTGTGCTACCCTATAGAACTAGCCGCCCCGCCGTGCCCCTCGCTTCTCTGTCTGTATGAATCATCGCCCGGCCCGCCGCGAAGTTTCGGGATAGCTGGAATTATCTCGATGGCTTCGTCGAGATCATATAGAGTGGCCTCGGAATACTTCCCGAATATTCGTGATAGATTTGAGATCATATATAAGCAGACCTAAGTCGGTTAGTCAGTTAGTTCAGTTCAGTTAACCATTGAGTGTTGAATAGATATTAGTTGTAAAGTTATAAGAGTAGTTTAGAGTGTTAAATTGTATACAGTGGTAGTAAATAAAGAGAGTATTAGTGGAAAATAGCAAAGTTATAATTCTGTTAAGAACCCACGGGAAAAACGTAACAATATCTTGGCCACATCATGAGAAATGATAGAAGATACGGACTACTACAAAGAATACTGCAGGGGAAAATACCAGGAAAACGAGGACCGGGAAGAAGAAGAATTTCGTGGTTGAAAATTTTAAAAACATGGTTCGCAACAACAACCACGGGTCTGTTCCGAGCTGGAGTGAACAAAGTGAGCTAGAATGATCGCCAACATCAAAATTCCCAACATACCAACACAGAATCGGGAGAGTAGAAAAATACAACTACCTAGGCACTCAGATTAATGGCCAATGGAATCACTCACAAGAAATTAAATGTCGTATAGAAAAAGCAAGAGCGGTTTTCCAAAAGATGTCATCAATGTTTGGGAACCACGCAATCCCACGGGAGACCAAAGTGAGACTTCTGAAGTGTTATGTCTTTTCTGTCTTGCTTTATGGAGTAGAATCAGTGGATAGGCGCTCGAAGAAGAAATAAATTTATTTATTTATTCAGTACAGTACGCTACAGAGCAAACTCCAAATGGTACATAAAACACAAACTTAAATATTAAGCATTACATTATATAAAATTTGAAAACGCATAACGAAAAACATACAATATATAAGGAAGAAACAAATTTGGGGTCAATTTGGAGAATTTGTTCTGGACTTTTTCCAGTCTGGATTTGTGACATAGATAATTCGGGTTCCAAATGACACAACCATATTCAAAAATGCTTCTTACCAAACAGTTGCAAAGGGTAGTAATTGCTTTAGTGTCTGTCATGTTTGATGTGTTCCTTTTTATAAACCCCAATAGCCTAAAGCTTTTTGCAACAATCTGATCTATGTGTGAATTGAATGAGAGATCTCTATCAAACATTACGCCCAGATCATTGAAAGTTGTTTGAACGGGCCTATTGCTTTTATAAAAACTCATCTTCTTGCATTTATTAACATTAAAAGAGATTCTTTTCACACCAAAAGACAACACGATCGAAAGATGATTTATTAACTGTTGAATAAAATTTAAAGTCATCTGCGTACATCAGGAACTTGGATTTTTTAAAATAAGACGTAATATCGTTAATAAACAATGAGGACAATACCTATATGGGAGCCCTGTGGAACACCCGACAGTACCGTAACTTCTTTTGAGGCGACACTTCCAACTAGCACTCGTTGCCGCCGTCCAGAAAGGTAGCTTTTGATCCATGTAAAATAGTGTGAGCCAATTCCAATGTTTGAAAGCTTAAAAAGGAGAAGTTTGTGACACACACTATCGAAAGCCTTAGAAAAGTCAGTATATAATACATCGATCTGATGCCCTGCCTCATGTATTGTTGTCAGGAAATTCTGGTAGATGGCTAGATTCGTAGAAGTCGAGCGGCCTCTGAAGAATCCATGCTGGTTTTCAGTTATGTAATTCTTATAAGTTTCAAAGATTTCGTCAGTGATGATGGATTCTAAAATCTTTGGTAGAGCTGATAGCATGGATATACCTCTGTAATTCTTAAAGTCTGCCTTGTCACCAGTCTTGTAAACAGGGAAGAGTGTGGACTCTTTCCAGGAGGAAGGAAAAACCCCCTTAGTGAAGGTACTTTGAAACAGAGAGCAGATTTGTCCTGCCAGTGACTCGCAGCACTATTTCAGAAAGACTGGAGGTACCCCATCCAAACCCGCACTCTTATTACAATCCGATTGCTTCAGCTTATCAGAGATCTGCTCAATTGTAAAGTGATGATGCACAAGTGTTCCGCCATTCTCTACGTTTTGGTTTTCTGTGAATCACTCGTCACGAATGACCGAATGGTCAGAATAACTGGATTGAAAGTGATCAGCAAAAGCATTAAATGCATTCTTTTGGGTATGCCGGTTTCCGTCTTTAGGGAGTTTATAAACGACCAAAAGTGCTTAATATTTTCTGGGATCATGTGTACTGTGTTTGAAATGTAAAGAGCGTAGGAGAGTTCAATTTGAAACTTACTCTCTGGGCGAGCCTCAGAATACAAAACATAGTCGGCGCTGTGCAAATCAGAAATTCTGTGTTTTGTGGTAAAGACGATTTTTTTCCCTAATAGCTTTTTTAATTGAGCAGAGTACCATTTAGGGAATCTAGTCGTAGTCACAACCTCCTTTGGGACATAAGTTTCGATTGTCTCACCGATGACATTATAGAACTGCTGAATCATTAGCTCAGGGTCATCTTGAAAGTATAGGAAGTTCCAGTCAGCACTGTTCAAAAATTGGTTTATCGCCACATAATCAGCCTTCGGAAATTGGTGTACCGTTATGTTTGTTTTATTCTCGATGAAAAAGATGGTTCGGACGTTAAAGTGAGGAGTGAAAGTGGGAGGAAAGTAAACAAAAATAATGTTAGTATTTTTGGATCCATCCAACAAATCTTTAATAGTTTGGACACTAACATCAGTCCCGCGTTTTGCGTTTTCGGTACCTACGAATACAATTTTATTAAGTCGATTGCGACGTTGCTGGTGAGCACACGAGTGCTTTAGCCCCTATTTTGAAGCTTTATTGTGATTTTTGTAAAAAAATTGTGGTTTACAATAAACAATTATGGTGTAATATCTAAAAAGAGTAGACCATCTAAATAGGAAAATTATATTTTATTATAATGTTTTTTTACACACTCCTCACCTACCGATACACCACTGGCCTGTCTGGGGACAAAAGATTACAAACGGCAAACGCTTAACATTGTTATATACCTTTCCCTCTCCCACCCATTAGTAATTTTCAATAACATTGCAAACAATAGCAGATCGTCTTTCCATGGGGTTTTATGAATGAAAAACTGGGTATCTTGTTTTTCTAGGTCTATGTTTAAAATATGGTTTACTTAGTCCATTATCCGATAAAAAGGCTTACATAAATTATGAACAGTGCAAAGCTAATTGTGCCAGATCTTGAAATTGACCATAGACATTTGAAAATTGAAAGTCTGCCTGTCTTCAAAAGGAGCGACTAAATGGATTCACTCATTTAGCGCGACGAAAGCAAATGAAATAAATAAATGGGCCATATTGCGTGCTTGAAAATGTTAAGTATATACCTAAAATGCGTAATAGGAGTTGCTAAAGGACGTTATAAATGACAGAACAGCGGCAATCGAAGCAAATTATAAATAATGTTTATTTACGCATGTTTCCACAGAAATAATTAACAGTTGGGCGTATATGCCGCGCTTTTTTCAGTGACCCGGTATATAAAAATAATATCTCTGGGAGTTGAAGTTGTTTATGTATATATACATAAACATATATGTTATAGTCTTCGTCCCCATAAGAGTTTTTAATGTCCTATTATTGAATGTTAATATCTCGAAAATAAATTTAGTGGTTTTTTAGACCCCAAAGTGTGGGGGAAAAGTATATTCACCCCACAGTTTCGCTAAGGGTCTTAATTAAACCAATAGCAATGCACAAAAGTGACACTTAATGGGTGGAGCTAGATACAATTTATGAGATTTGAATATGTAAAATCAAAGCCAGTAATTTTTTCTGCTAGATTGGATCGGATTTTTAGTTTGAGTTGGCTGCGCAACTGAAGCGAGCGGAGGGCCCAGCGTTTTTCCTCGCTTATCTAGCTCCGCCCATTAACTGTCACTTTTGTGCATTGCTATTGGCTTAATTAACACCCTTAGCTCAACCCTGAATGTAACAAGATAGATATGTTTTTTTGAAGTTTCCTTTAATAATTCTCCCCTCTCTAACATCTTTCTCATGTTAGCCAATGACTAGAGCCATTGGCAACACTGTTTCTTGACCATTGGCGTAGTTAAAAAAATATATTTACTTTTTACATGTTGTTTTAATAGATACCTAATCCTCGATTATTGTTTACCAAACTAAGTTAATAAAAAGTTTATATCAACAAACTAAACCACGCAAGAAATAGGTAAGACATCCGAAAACAAAAGGCAGTATTCTAAACAGAAAGATTTTGCCCAATACGTAAACAGTAATAATGATAAAGACCAAGGTGATAATCATAACCCTCTTGATGTGTCTGTACTTCTTAAAACCTTCTTGGAGGGTGTCCATGGGATCATTGAGCAAGTAGAACCTTATCCCTCTAGGGTATTGCGCAAAGTAGGTCTCCCAATTCAGCGTTCCGATGTCAAAGTTGAAAAGTTTCTTGTCCATGAACGACATCTTTTTGAGTAGTTTGTGTGTGTTTTCTACGTGGATGTGGAAATCGTTGGTGGTGAAGTGTTCGTAGGCCTCTTGAAAATTGTGAAGTTTTCTCGTACCACTAACGTATCTAAAGACGAATAAATAATACATTTTGGAGTTGAATCACCGTAATACGTAATTCAAATCTTACATGGGCTTTTTTCCTTGCACTCTCAATGCCAAATCGATGATGTATGCAATCACCGTGTGAAAAAGAAACCTGAGGACTAGGTAGTTGTATTTACAGGTCGTTCTGAAATAGAGGGGGTAGGTAACCAGTTTTGGGGAAGGGACCAGTCTGCAGTAGTAGTCGCAAAGGCCGTATATGTCATCTGAAATCGAAACAGTCTCAAGTTATTCGAACATAACGCAAACTACAATATTATCTAAGGTCACCATATGACGTCATAGTGTGGCGTATTTTTACCAGCGTCCGTCGACCGGGTGAGGCAGAAATTTGACGTCACCAACGTTAGTTAAACCACATATTGGACAACAAAAATGGCAACGAGGGAACAGCTGTTTCATCCTAGTCTTAATAACTTCATAGTTCTAAGTTCGTTTCGCTTTAAAATATTGTAGATGCTAGTAAATTTAATGTACGAATAAATAATTTACAATGATATATAAGATATAAACAGAAAAAGACATACATTTAAATCCTAACGGAATACCAAACTCCCTTAACCAATCTTCTTTATCGCTATATGTTTCAATGTATACGTGGTAAGTATTTTCTATTGTTTGAACGTGTCACGGGGATTGTATTATTTTTAAAATACACGTGGTGCGTAAATTAGTTTAGGTAGGGCCTTAAATACATACGTAAGCGTAGGAGAGGAATATAAATCCGTGAATTTCGAATTGGTTTTAATAATTATGAAATCATAACGGAATTGGTATATGTAATATAATTATAGGCTCTTTGAAAATTCGACCAGTTTGCAATTGCAACTTTCCTTGAAAAAAAAACAGTAGAAATTTTACCTTGACTAATTGGATTGTCCAGGAAGCTGCTAATGTTATATATTGGAATTTCAGTCACTTGTTTCTTAAATGTCCTATTAATAAAGAAAATGGTTCATTAGCATAATATATTACTATATAATAAATAAACAACGCTTCATAGTTTTTAGAGGTTGTTTTCTATTGAATGGTTGGAGTTACTTACTCTCCTGTATACCATCCGGCTGCGATACATTCGTTGACGACGTAGTCCGCGGGCACGATATCCAATTTCGTATTTCGGTAGTACGTGATCCGGTTGACTCCCAGGACGTTTAGCATGACGAAGCCGGCCAATGTGAACATGTTATCGACGAACGCGCCCACCGGTTCTTGGGCCGTTGACGTCACTATAACAGAATTAGAAGTTAACTTCTAAGAGCTACATAATAATAAAGTAAAACTACCTCTGGACAAACATTTGATTTAATTTGTATTTCAGATTAGCCAGATTGCAAACATGCAAACGTGTGCGAATGAAGTTGTTTGTTGCTATCGGTTCAAACGTCGACGGTGTAAACGCACGCTAAGTAGGAATACATAATATTATAGTAGGCTGCTATCATGACCGGTAACCGACTTGAAGTTATATCGATATTAATTAATATTGAATTGATCTCAGCTATTTGTATCTTTGTTTAATGCCGTTACCCTGAGAAAGAAAACAGTTTTACTGAATTTATGATTATTGTGTACTGAAAACAAAGACATATAAAAAAGCTAATCACAGCAGTCGCAATTAATTCGGCTCTAATTATTAACAGTATTTAAAATCGATGATGTAATACCCCAGATAAACCCACACCAGATGCAAAAGGTCGGCAAATTCCTCGCCAGCCAACTTTAGCCTTGACGTGGCGGTTATATGCGGCCTGCACCAAATAATCTGGGTATGTTTATAGAATTTTTCTTCAAAATTAAAATAGTTGATCTGCACCAATTAAATGGAAACGGGTTTTGGTGGACTGGTTCAGGAAAAATAAAAATTTGCAATAGCCATTCGCTTTTTTTTTTCATAACAGGCGGTAATGGAAATTTTGGGTTATTATGGCTGCACTGACTTTTTTACAGAAATTCCACTAAAACGCTTTAATGTAAGTATGCCGATTTAAGGTTATTTTAACATTGAAAATGTTTCTGTTATCCTAATATAGGGCCTCAAATCGTGAAAAAGTGCATGCTACATTTGCCACATGACGTCATACGTGTGAGAGATCGTGTGAGTTTGTTTATTTAAACTTAAATTTGATCATAAGGTATCGGAATCGGTTCAAATGACCAAAATAATTTGGAACTAACTGAAACTAACCGAAAATTGATTGAACGTCTAACCAAAACTAGCCAAAAGTAACCAAAAGCACCGAAACCGGCTAAAACGGATCGGAACAGGTTACAAAAATTAAAATAAGTTAAAACTTACCAAAACGAGCCAAATTTTAAGGACTAACCAAAACTAACCAAAAACATTAAATTTGATTATAACATAGCGGAACTGATGCAAACGACTAAAAGAAATTGAAACTAGCTAAAAGTAACCGAAAATTGATTGAATAACTAACCAAAACTAACCAAAAGCAAATAAAAGCAGCAAAACGGGCTAAAATGTATCGGAATAAATTCAAAATATTAAAGTAAGTTAAAACTAACCCAAATTAACCGAATATTGGCCACTAACCTAAACTAACCAAAAACATTAAAATTGGTTATAACGTATCGGAACTGGTTCAAATGACTAAAATAAATTAAAGCTAACTGAAATTAACCGAAAGTTGGTTGAACAACTAACCAAAAGTATCCGAAAGCACCAAAAACGACTAGAATATATCAAAATAGATTAAAAACATTAAAGTGAGTTGAAACTAACTTTAATTAGCCGAATTTTGATGACTAACTAAAATTAACCAAAAACACGCAAAATGGTTATAACGTATCGGAACCGGTTTTTGGTTACTTGTGATTAGTTTTGGTTAGCCATTCAAACAGCTTTCGATTAGTGTTAGTTACTTTTAATTTATTTTAGTCATTTGAAGCGATTCCGATACGTTATAACCGATTTTAATGTTTATGGTTAATTTTAGTTAGTTGCCAAAATTCGGTTAAATTAAACTCATTTCAACTTACCTTTAAATTTTTAATCTGTTCTAATGTGTTTTAGCCTTTTTTAGTGCTTTTCGTTACTTTTGGTTAGTCATTTAATCAGCTTTACGCTTTTACAGTTAGTTTTAATTTATTTTAGTCATTTAACCAGTTCCGATACGTTATACCTAATTTTACTGTTTTTGGTTAGTCACCAAAATACAGTTAATTTGTATTAGTTTTAACTTACTTCCATATTTTTAATCTGTTTCGATACGTTTTAACCCGCTTTGGTGCTTTTAGTTACTTTTGGTTGGTTAGTCTATCAACATTCGGTTACTTTCAGCCAGTTCCGATTTATTTTAGGCAATTGAACAGGTTCCGATACGATATAACCAATTGAAACGTTTTTGGTTAATTTTAATTAGTCGCCAGAATTCGGTTAATTTGGGTTAGTTACTTATTTTAAGACCTTTAATCAGTTCCGATACGTTTAGCCTTTTTTGGTGTTTATGGTTAGTTTTGATTAGTTTTGGTTAGTCATTCAATCAGCTTTCGGTTAGTTTTAATTTATTTCAGTCATTCGAACCGAATCCAATAATATGTTATAACCAATCTTAATGTTTTGGTTAATTTTTGTTAGTCGCCAAAATTCAGCTAATTAAAGTTAAATTCAACTTACCTTAATATTTTTAATATGTTCCGATATGTTTTACACCTTTCTGGTGCTTTTGGTTAGCCTTGTTTAATAGTGTTTTTGGTTATTTCTGGTTAGTCACCAAAATTCGGTTAATTTCGGTTAGTTTTAACTTACTTTTATAATCTATTCGCTACGTTGATGCTTCATTTACTATTGGTTAGTTTTGGTTAGTCGTTTAATCAACTTAAGGTAAAACTCAGTTAGTTCCAATTTATTTTAGTCATTTGAACCGGTTCCGAGACATAAGCATTTTTAATGTTTTTGGTTAGTTTTGGTTAGCCACCAAAATTCGGTTATTTTGGGTTAGTTTACTTACCTTAACATTTGTAATCTGTTTTAGCCCGTTTTGTTGCTTTTAGTTACCTTTGGTTAGTTTTGGTTAATTTTAGCTTACTTTAATTATTGTAACCTGTTCCGATAGGTTTTAGCTCGTCTTGGCGCTTATGGTTAGTTTTGGTTAGTGGTCCAATCAACTTTCGGTTAGTTTCAGTTAGTTTCAATTTATTTTAGTTATTTGAACCGGTTCCGATACGTTATAATCAAATTTAATGTTTTCCACCACTTCTAGTAGAACACTTATAACCAGGCATTTTTAACAAAAATAAAATAAAGATTAATTATTTTTCGTAACGCTCTCGGACTAAACCACAAGATAGGCGTGGCTCGCGATTAGAATCACACTAGGGCGTGCCCTGATTATTTCTTCGGATGGCTGGCCATCCCAAGGAGGCGGAGCTTTAAACGAATTTTTGTTTCATGCGTAAGGCTAGAGGTTTCGCATCTGGTGTGGGTTTATCTGGGGTAATACATTCCTAATAGCAGCACATGCTCATTTGATCTAATTTCCATTTCAGATTAGTCACATTGAGAACGTGTGCGAATGAAAAAATTGATACGCAAATCGATCAAATTCTGCGCATAAAAACTGGAATAAAGACATCGTAGAGCGAATACTAGATTTATCGACTAAGTTGCTAGGTCGATGCTCGATTTAAAAAAAATAAATCTGTTGCTTCACAGTTCGAAAAGCTATCAACTGTTCCATTGTATCGAAAGTACGAGATGGCAACACAGCGCGACTGTAATATAAATGTGCCTGCTTTTCATATTTTGGGTTAGTTTGGGTTAGTTTAGCGGAAGACCAGGCATGAAGTGTTCAAATATTTGATGTTTTGTCATCAAATATTTGAACACTTCATGCTTAGGCTTCCGCTAAACTAACCCAAAATAAGAAAAGCATGTACATTTATATAATAGATGTATCCTAGCTGACATTTATATTATAGTGGCTTTATGACAACGTGCGGTCCTGTCCCCTTGATACAAATAATATGCTACCGAGTACCGAACTGGACGAAGCAAAATGTGCGTTAAGCACGATATGCAACCAAGTATTAGAACGAGACCGAGCGAACCCGCGCGCGCTCTGCATTGATGCACCAACAATTTCATAGAGGGCGTAGAGCTGAACAGAAAGAAAATGCTACTCTGTTGCCATCGGCCATATTATTAATAGTAGTAGCATAAATATTCTGTTTTGTGCAGATGAGTGGACGAAGTTTCACTTCTTGGCCCACAAGCACACTAATATTTTCTCTAGGTAGGTATTTATTTCAAAAATTTGTATTGTATAGAAATTTACAAAGACAACTTATTGACCATACTATTAATATGTCCCATACATTTTTGACTGTTAAACATGGTGTACAAAAGCAAAATTAATGTCCACTATACTACAACTCACCGATACTAGGTCTAGCGATGCAAATAGGCATATGTTTTCCTTCTCTGTTGATGTAGTCTTCGGTCACTTGCTTAGTAAAGGTGTAAGTATTAGGCCAATCACCGATTAATCTGCAAGATTTCGATGTAATTACGAGTTGAGTTTTACACATTTGTCAATTGTCATTTTTATTTATATTTATATTTGTACTGGTTTATATGTTGTACCATTTTATGTCTTTTATTATAAAATGGTTCTACGACTTTTATAAATCTAAGAGATATGTTAAAAATGATACGATCTTAACTAGGAATAATAATATGGTTATTTGGAGTACGTTTTTGTCATGCTGGTAACGCACTCGTCACTGAGGCTCTCGCAGGCGGCAATCAGATTTTCTGCGGTTATTACGGGCGGATATATCTCTTCCTTTATCTCACTCCTGTTGGAATTCGAAAACCCCGTCCCCACATATACGAAACTCTGAAACAAGAACTGAATTTTAAATCGATCTATTATGGACGGTAAAGTGAAGACAGGGTCGTAATATTAGTGCATATCAAAATTTGACACTACTTACTATTGAGTGCGAAGTATGAATCAAAAATGTACTCCTTACCTTCAGTTTCTTTACCCTCTTAGCCAAATCGATCAAGTCTTTCGTGGCTCTAACGTTTGTTCTGGTGGCCCGTTTGAGGTGTTCATCGAACCGAACCGTGGCGGCACAATGGAACACAACATTGACTTCTTGAATGAACGTTTCTATGTCACGTTCGGCCAATCCCAGGAGCGGAAGCGAACAGTCGCCCTCTATTATCGTTACTTTACCGAGCACTTCAGGATCGGATCGTTTGAGTTGGTCGAATACCTGAAACAGAACACTATCAGTGTTGCCAGCTCAAATATTTTAATCTAAAAATATATTATAGAAAGATTATAAAAAAGGACAGCAAACTAATAGACTTCTATCCGCGGTAACAGGCTTACATCAAAGTGATACGAAAAGTTGAAAATTGCTCCTTTTTTCGGGTTGTTTAAGTTTTTCCCATAGATTTAGCGAATTTTCATTACTAATGGCAACAGTGATTGCTTGACAACTGTTGCTAACTACAATTTAAATTTTTGGTGTGTAAATTTCTTCCTTAGATATGAGTAAATTTACTTATAATAGCAATGCAATGGCACCACTGATGTGTAAACAACTGACAGTATTACGCCTGCGCATTTATATTATTAGCTACAGATTTATTCTGAAATGCTACACAAATTTCTTAACATCCCTTAATTACTCACAATTTTTATTTTCCTCGGTTATGGAAGCTTTTCCTAAATCTAGGGAAGCTCTCCTTTCAATGGCAACATTGATATGTTGGCAACACACTAACCTTGTACAAAACTGATACAAAAATGTCTAAATTAAATAACCTAAAATTAGGATATTTCATTTTTCTGGTTGTGCCTTAGATCTAGGAAAAATTTTCGCAACAATGGCAACACTAAGTTGTGGAAAACTGTCACATGCGTATTTGTGTTTCCATCAGCTAAAGTTTTGCACGATACTGCTACAAAATGTTCTGAATATTTTGAAAATTATTCTCTAGATCTAGATATAGGGAAATTTATCTTCTAATGGCAACACTGATTAGTTGACCTTTGACAGACCTACACCAGCGCATTTGTGATGTTAGCAACAGCTTTCCACTAAACTACTACAAAAGTGCCTTAATTTCCCTGAATTTCCGAAAATTTTCGTTTTCCAAGTTCTATCAGTTTTTCACGACAATTTTTTCTGTCAATAGCTACAGTGATTTGTTGACGCTTGCATTGCAGTGCTGACAACGGCATTTTTGATATTGCAGAAACTGCTGCCAACATATTTAAATTTATCTAAAATGCCGATAAATTTTCTCCTTTCTCTGGTTATCTAAATTACATCTCTGGATCTAAGAAAAATCCTTATACTAATGGTTGCACTGATCTATTGATAACTGACAGCCGTACGCCTGCGCATTGGTCTTAATTTAATTAGACGTCCACATTTGTGTCATCAAACTGCTACATTAATTTCTAGATTTCTTTAAATTACTGAAGATTTACATAAAATATTTCTTCGGATCTAGGGAAATTTTCCTACGAATGGCAGGAACGGCTCATATCTACACTTTGATAAGAAAGGAAAGGGAAGGCGTAACACCCAATTGCGGATCAGTCGCTTAAAGAAACGCCATTATCTGGTGCCAGAAGGTTTTATACCTTTAAAAGTAAGTGAAATGATACACTTACTTGCCAAATTTAATTTTTTGTATTCATATTTATGTCGGTGTCAAACCGCCATGTGATGATGTCATTTTATGATCACAGCGTAACTCTAACTACGGCAGTGAGGCTTCCCCTGTCATATATATTCTTTTATCTATGTGTCAGACCACCGCCATGTTATGGCAGCCAATTAAACACAGTTTAACTCCGGCAATTTATCGAACTGCTTATCAACGTCAATCATTTTCATTCCAAGCTGAACTAACTCTAGTTCTGTTTTCTGAATAGTTTTGCATAAGCAATGAAAAGATTTGCGAAAATACGACTATAAGCTCTCACAAGCATCTGGTGTAATTATTATTAAGTGATTTACTGTAATATATAGTGAAATAAGTTTTGGCTTTAATTTGAGGCCCTTATTAAAGACACCGGAACCGCACAGTTGATCCTCTAATCTCTAGGCCGTCATTTTCATTTATTTTCTATTCTATACCATTGCCATTGTCTTTATAAGAAAACAATGCCATTGCTTATGTATTAAAAAGGCACTGAGTGTGTCAATGTAAAAGGGCAATGCCTATACTTTTACTGATAGCAGCACGCGTGATATTTTGGATAAACATTCTGGTAGATAAAGCCAACTAGCAACTAGATATATGATATACATAGGTAAATGTAAGCCGCGTTCGTTTTTGTCATTTTTTTCCTCGATTTGCTCTGAAAATTTGACAGTCACGAGTTATGTGGAAAATTAAAGTCACGTGCCTGTCAAAATGTTAGAGCAAATCCAGGAAAAAGATGACAAAAACGAACGCGGTTATAGTTACTGTTTGTGTACCTATAGAGAGAACAAACATAAGTTATTCTATTGAAGCATTTCCATTAAATCCGATTATAAATTCTAATTTATTAAAATATCGTATGCGTTTCTAAGCCGTTAACATAAATAAAAATGGCTACGTTTGTTTGTTAATTAGTACCTGGTGTCATTCTGACGTTTTTATCAAGCAAGGGTCAGCAACTTATTTAACCTCCTTACTATGTATGATTTTACTTATATTTATGATCACTATGATCAGAGGAGTAGAAATATCCGATACATTATTATTGACTGAGTAAACTTATGCTTCAGTTGTCCAATGAACGCTTATTTCAGAAAAACATCTGAAGGATCCCTTATGAAGAAATCCAGAAGCGAAAGGTCAGGTGATCTAGGAGGCCATTTGTTAATAGATATGGAGCTAATGATACTGATTACTTTTAAGCATCGCATAGTATCTAATATTTAACAATATTTATTGGATACTCTTTCGTGAATACTGACAAGTTTCATCACCGTGATATTCGTAAAATCCTTATAGAATTGGATGCGCAGAAAGCATCAGGACCGGGCGGAATACCTGCCATCGCGCATCGTGTTAAAGAACTGCGCTAACAAACTAACATCCGTTTTTTCCAGGCTTTTGTATCTGTCTTACGGAAGAGGGATTTACCCATCTTTGTGGAAAGTCGCTCAAGTGCATCCAAAAAAGGCAAAAAAACTACGCCCTTAAACTATCGCCCAATTGCCTTGCTTCCAATAATCTCTACAGCCATGGAACGTGTAGAATCAGCAACAACTCAAGTACCTAGAGAACAACAGAATAATCAGCGATAATCAATAGGGCTTTCGCAAAGAGAGATCGACAGGAGATGTCGATGCGACCTATGTCACTCATATATGGAGTACGGCAATTGAGAACTACGGAGAGTCAAGAGCGATTGCGTTGGATATTTTGAAAGCATTCGACAGAGTTTGGCATGACGGACTTCTCAACAAACTGCCGTCCTTCGGACTGCCCATGCCGGCCTCTCTCTGCAGCTGGCTTGCCAGTTTCCTCAAGAACCGATCTCTGCACGTTGCAGTGTATGGACAAATCTCAGACACATTCACCATCAACGCGGGTGTGCCTCAGGGCGCAATACTTTCACCAACTCTGTTCCTCATCTATATTAATGACCTGCTGACCGAAACGAATAATCCTGATTATAGTTTTGCAGATGACCATTGTCTCCCAATTTAGATTAGAAAAACGGTTACCAGCAATTGAGACTTATCACCGCAGACAGAAGCAGATTACAGCAATTAATCCAGACTGGAAAAGTTCAAACTTGGAGCGACATAAATTTGGTCCAGTTCAATGCAGCAAAGACCCAAGCAGCCACGTTTACCAAGAGGGCCAATACGGCTGGCCCTGACATAATTATGCGGAATCTGGATTGTCTGGAACACCGCAGACATCCGGCCCCTGACAACACCTGTTAGACGGTCACGACAGACGCCAAGAGCGCACCAGTTCGTCGTACAACTGGACACACCTAGAACATCGCTTTACAAGAACTCCTTTGCCTGGCGCATTGTATATATCACTGTGGAACTCACTTCCAGGACATCTGTTTCCCTCTAATTACAACCTACAACTATTCAAGAACCGTGTCAATCAGCATCTTCGCACACACACACCGCTCGTCGAGCGCCATAGGATCTCTCTTTATGTGTTTGCCACTATACCATAAAAAAAGGTTAGAGAACCATAGAGAAGATTTATTTTGTTACATATTTATTTTATCTTTTTAAATAGTTGATGTTGCAAAATTTGTGTTTTATTGGCATTCAGTAAAACCAAGAGAGTAACCAAGTCAGTATCCACGAGAAAGTATCCGATACATTATTTGGTTAAATATTCGATACTATCCGATACTTAAAAGTACCCAAATTGCATATCACTAGTTGGTGAGATATAAAGATGCACCGCGATTGATTTTCGACATTTTTTGGTTCCTCCAGCAAATCCGAGCAGTTCTGCTGGCAAATAGGTCATTGATGTTCTTTTTCTGCGACACCTGCAGAGAAACAATTAAGCTTCTGCCTACGCTTAACAGAAAAATACCACAGATTGAGACAGAGATCAGGGATCTGAAGATACTGGCCAAAGAGGGGTCAAACATGGCTGATATCAAAACAGAACTAGTAAAAATGCAAAGGGACATTCAAGATCTGAAAAACTCATCCTCTAGTGCTCCAAGCTATGCCGATATCGTTTCCAATCTAAATGAAGAAACCAAAGCCACAAAAACTAACATTCAAGAGTTAAACAACAAAATTAAAACTCCACCAGTTGTGCATACTATCTCTGGAAATCAGCAGTCGGAGGGAGTGGAGCCTACACTGATCGAACTGCAAGAAAGGGAGGTAAGAGCATTAAATATTCTTATATTTGGAGCTGGAGAATACAAGAGCAACAGTATTGACGAAAGAAAAGCAAATGACTTGAGGGTAGCTGGGAGAGTACTGGATTATGTCAGCAAAGATATTGCCAAAGATAACCTTAAAGTTGTCCGGGTGGCAATCTACAATCCAGAGAAAAGAAGGTTAATCAAGGTGATTTTTCCCTCAAAGTGCTTTATAATAAAAATAATCTACCTAAAGAGAGCGGTATGTATATAAAGTATGACCAAACAAGCTTGCAGCGTACTTATCTCAAAAAACTGTTAACAGAAAAGCAGGAAAGAGTTAACCAGGGAGAAAATAACCTTAAAATTAAATACCTCATTGGTCTGCCAAAAATAATTAAAGTTAAACCTTCTGGGGCACATGGCCTTAGTAGTGACCGCTCAAAAAACTAAATGCCCAAACCTACTTCTCTATATCTATGTTATGTACCAATTTATGCTCTATTATTGCCAAGTCTGATGAATTTGTCATTGAAGTTCAAGATAAAAAGCCAGACTTAATTTTTGTTACTGAAACATGGTTGAATGCAAACATACCAGACTCTCTAATTGGTATACATGACTATATATTTTTTTAGAAAGGATCGAACAATCAAATGAGTAGTTGGTGACAAGTATTACAGCTGCACCACCAATAGGTAAGACCGATCATGTTACTGTTGTGGCCACAGCCCAGATGGCCCTACATCCGGTTGTCAAGGCTGCAACTAAAACTACTGGAAGGGTGACTACGATGCCATAAATGGTTTCCTTGAGTAATGGGAACCAAACAACAGCACAACCTACTATGATAACTTTGTTGGGGTGGTGGCCCACATGACAGATGTTTATGTACCTCTTCAGCGTCCAGTAGAGACCTTTAAAAAGCCGTGGATTACGAGAGCTCATGTTAAATTGATAAATAAAAAAGAGAAAAGCATGGCATACATGCAGAAGTTCTGGTGAGAATTGTGACCTACGGCTATACAATGCACTACAAAACTAGATCACCCAAACACTGAGAGAAGCTCGGTCGACTTCTGAGAGTAGTCTCCTCGAGCAGGGTCCAAGAAAATTTTACCTTTATATAAACCACTCACTTCAATCTAAACTTCAAAACTTTGTCTTAAGAGATTCGGATAATCATATTGGAATCTGAACCATAAAGAGTGGGGGCAATCAATTTGACAGAGTATTTATACACGAAGATACAATAACACGACCACAACTTTCCGCGGCCGGACGGTCAGGGTCCACACTTGAAAATATGGCTTTTACCCTAGAGAAGGTGAAAAGGGTTCTACTTGATCTGAAGCTGTCTGCCAGTCCAGGATCTGACGATGTGTCCCCAATATTGCTGAAAAACTGTAGCGCGACCATGAGTGGAATCCTTGCAAGAACAATGACAGAATCATTGACAAACGGTTTAGTCTCAGGTCTCAGAAGCGTGGAAAAATGCAATTGTCATTCCAATTTATACGAAAGGCGATAAACTATATAGGCCTATCAGTTTAACATCAATTCCCTGCAAAGGTATGGAAAAGATTATAGCTACTGAAATGACATAATTCCTTATGACTCATCATGGTGATCGACTATCCAATCAGTATGGTTTTCCGCGGGGGAGGTCAGTTACTTCGAATCTCCTGTCCTGTCTAACCTGAAACACTGGACCAAGGCATCTGAGGAGCATTATCCATTTGATGTTTTATTCCTTGACATTGAAAGAGCGTTTGACACTGTTTGCCCAAAGAGACTGCTTCACAAGCTTGAACATTGTGGTATACGGGGCCGACAACTTCGGTGGATTCGGGACTACTTGGGTAATCGGACATACCAGGTCAGAATAAATGGCACCTTATCCGGCAAGCACAGGGTGGCTAGTGGGGTTCCTCAGGGCTCTGTGCTTGGCCCACTTCTGTTTATAATCTATGTCTCATATATTGCCCAGAACATGTCCTGTAGGACCAGCATGTATGCCGATATACCAAATTATTCTGTGACTCTACATTCCAGCACGGTGTCATGATTCAGGATCTTGCCGAATTGGATAGGTGGGACAAGGGACTGGCTGTTGAAACTTAATGTCAGCAAATGTTGTGTGTTGCAACCCTCTGCTGGACTACCATATGGGCAATAACAACTTAGGAAGGGTGACTGAGCAGGACGGCTTGGGAGTGAATATCTCACATGGCCTAAAATGGCAACAGCACAGCAATTGTGAAACGGGCCAACTCAACAGTCTATCTAATGCGACCCTGTTTTAGGGAAATGTCCCCTGAAGTGTTTCTCCGAGCCTACAAAAACCTATATTATACCACTGCTGGTGCATGCTGTTGTGGTTTGGTGTCCGTATTTCAGCAAAGACATAGATCTGATTGAGCGGGCAACAAAAATTCCACCATCTTTAAGATGATTGTCCTATGGAGAACGACTTTAAGCGCTCAAGTTGACAATCCTGGAGGAACGCAGGAATAGAGGGTACCTAATTGAAACATACAAAATCCTGCATAATCGTTACACATGTGACATCGATTTCTTTCACAGAAATACCAACACTCATCTGCGTGGACATTCCCTGAAGCTCTCCACTGAACTTTGTCACAGACTTTCTAGAAATAATTTTTTTGCAAATCGATATACTCGTTTGTAAATAGCACAAATAAAAAAAACAGTATTTTTCGGCTGCTTGTCGTTGTGCCCATCGACAAAATGTAATTAGTTATTCAAAATCGTTTTCGGTAAGTCCTTGATGCAGTTGAACATGGTACTATGATAGTTGCATTATCTAGTATCATTAAGGATGACTCTTTTAAGTTTCCAGTAAGCCATTCAATAATTTTTTCTTTAAATCGCTTTTCAAAATTTACGGTATTCATATGATCGTGAGAATCACCTATTTTCTTATTACATTTAAAAATTAAGGATGCATTTGTCACAATTCCAATTTTGTTTCCGGGATGAACAATAACGTAAGGTATCCCGCTTCCAGTTTGTTTTTAATTACTGTATTTACTACCATCTTGCTACTTTTTTCCACCCCTACTTTTGCTAAAAATCCATGTTTCATCCAGAAAAATCGATTTGTATATATCTTATTTAGCAACTTGATATTTATTTAAAAATTAAATTCTCTTCAATCTGATTCCATTAGGCATTTCCAATAAATATTTTCTTCCGTGCTTTTTAATTCCCAAATATAATAGTTATTTATGATATAAGTGTTAAAAGTAAATTTTTAAGGCAAGCATGTGGAAAAATTGAAAATTTGAAAAGTCCTGTCAGTTTTATTAAAACGCTAGCGCTAGCTGTTGTGATTTGCCAAAAATGCAAGAATTACAAGAAATCGATCCACTTAAAGACATAGCAGATGCTGCTAACAGAGCTACCTCGGATTTACTGACACGAAAATCAAGAATTCAATATGAGATTGCTCATAATAAATTTATAAAATGGTGTGAAAACAAAGGCATTCCTGGAAAGTATTCCGAAAACATATTCCTGGCCTATTTTGAGGAAAAGGCAAAGGTATGGAAGTCATCTTCTCTTTGGTCCCATTATTCAATGATCAAAGCTATGCTACGTGTAAATATCAATTTAAACTGATTGCCTACTTAAAGCGTCAAGGGTTGCCAGGCCAAAAAATGAAACATTTTTACTAGAGACCAAATTGAACAGTTTCTGAAGTGCGCACCGGATGATGAGTACCTTCTGATGAAAGTAGCTACGATTGTAGGAGTATTTGATGCCTGCCGCAGAAAGGAGCTTTGTTAGTTGACTCTTGACAACGTGGAAGGTATGGAGACTTCATTAGTTATTAAAATATCAGATACCAAAACCAAGGTACCACGAAATTTCACTATCGTTGAAAAATTTTATTTGAATTTTTATCGAAAATATACTGATCTTCGTCCAGCAGATGTCGAACATCGGCGGCTCTTCCTAAAATATGTAAAAGGTAAATGTACCAAAAATCCGATCGGAATTAATACGTTCGGAAAATTTCCTGCTGCTATAGCCAGATTTTTGCAACTTCCAAATTCAACACTCCATACTCCATTGCTTTCGCCGTTCCTCTGCGAGGTTACTCGCCGATGCTGGAGCAAATTTGACGACAATTAAGGGGCATGGGGGATGGAAATCTTCAACCGTTGCAGAAGGGTACATCGTGGATTCCTTGGAAAATAAAAATTCTATTCTTCGAAAATTGCTTACAGTACAAACGACATCAGCCGATGATGCTTCAACATCAACTGGACATGTTGTTGTTTCTGTTCAATCCTCTCCGAGAGATATTACTTCTAAATTCGAAATACGTTGCTCTGTTTGACTCTTCGAGTTTGTATAATATGTTTTGTTGAACTTTTAGGGCTTCGACACTTTTTGGATTGCCATAAATCGAAATCCTAAATCATTTTCAAAATAACTTACTACATTAAGCGTAAGTTTCTTTTGATTCATCGGAATATCGCATATCGGTAGAAGTGCATTTTTGCTTTACTCAATGACATACAGACATCAAACTTTTGACGTAACATCTAATTAATTAGGGTAATTATTGCTTATACGGTTTTCTGCTATTTTTGGATTTTATGAAAAAATTATTCTAGTGTCCTTAGGGATTGCAAATATACTGGCGGAGAAGAGATTTTTTAGATTTTTTTTTTCGAAGTTATGTTTTCTTTTTTTAATTTGGGTTAGTTTTGGTTAGTTTGGGTTATCCCAAACTAACCCAAATTAAATAAAGAAAATTAAACATAACTTACCTTAATATTAGTAATCGACGTTCATGTTTATTTCTAATTTTTTGTTTCACCTGATTAATGATTGATAAATAAGGATGGAGTTATTCCAAATGGGTATTAAAAATACTACATTATAAGTTTTATTAATGTGGAGCAACTTGATGACTACTTAGTAAAGTCAAAATGGACTCCCACTTACTTATTTGTAGCCATAACAAAAAACTCATTGCCACCTGGTCATAACACCTTCTTTGATTTTTAATTAAGGGGAAAAAATAGGTAATTTTTTATTCGATTAAAATTTTAAAGAAAGTAAGAAACCCTTGTAAGATAAAATGGTCCCAGTTTAGATTTTTTTACAAATTTTCACTAAAAAGGAATGAATAATAACGGGGGAATTAAAATTGAAATCATTCAAAATTCAATAGCCTGGCAATGTCGCATTTTCGAGCAAAACAATATTTTAGGGCTGAATGAAGGATCGGATAGGGCACTAATTGCAAAAAAAAATAAGTG
This sequence comes from Pissodes strobi, assembly GCA_016904865.1. Lineage (NCBI taxonomy): Eukaryota > Metazoa > Arthropoda > Insecta > Coleoptera > Curculionidae > Pissodes > Pissodes strobi. The sequence continues at coordinate 42,653 of MU182870.1, read as the reverse complement.
GGTCATTACATTCAAAAAACTACAAAGATTATGCGCCACGCTTTTTGGAACACTGCGTAAGCCAAATTATTAAAATGTAGTCCCTTTATTCTCATTAACAGAACATGAATTAAAGTTTTGAGAATTAACGATAAAGCTGCAATCGAAGACCGGAGTATCAAATGTTACTTAATTTTGTAATTTATTAACATTTCCAAGATTGATCTTCAATACATACCGGAGACTTGAAAATATCGTTGAACCGTTTGGCGGCGGACACATCTTTTTTGGTTCTGACCAAAATGTAGACTTGCTTGACCGGTAACGCCCTCAGCACTTTTTCCAGGAAAAGTTTCCCGATGAAGCCAGTGGCGCCCGTCAAGAACACCGTCGTGCCCTTATAGAACCTTTGGATATCCGACTGTTCGACCGGTGGCCCGTCCATAATGTCGCGGCGAAGAAAACACGAACTTACCGCAATGTGCAGTAAATATAAAGACAAAATAAGTTCCTTAATTTGCATTCATGTGAATATTCATGGTGATTGCATATGGTGTCCCAGAATTACTTGTATTCCGATATAAACTTCAATTGATTTTCCTAATTTACAACGCCAGATTTTCCGCAGTGTCGCGTTAAAGGAAAAGGTGTTTTAATCTTTAATCGATCCGGAACGTGTGAAAATCGAAAATATTAAACTCTCATTAATTTGACAATAATAACGTTTTTGACAAACGAGATTTAGCTAAAAATTTTAACGTGACTCGAAGGAAACTACTATGAGTGATTTACTGCGATGGCAATTCCGCGTGATCAAATGAAGAAAATGGATTTAGGAAGACCTGCCGATTTTTCCTTTAAAAGGTTGACACACATTAAAGGTTAGTTTTGTTAAAAAATAATTGTCAAATAAATACTGTCACAGTGAGTGCAAACGTCAGACCAAAAGCACCTTTTTACAAAAAATATTTTCAGTTTGCGTATATAGCATCCTGCTCATTAGGAAAGATGAGTACACCGTCGGGACCGGCAGATTTTTCCTTTAGCGGCATTCGACACTTGGATTCTGAAAAATTCTTAACAGGTTTGAAACGGCTTTTTATTTTTTAATTTGCATGTCTTATCAAGTTTTAGTAAAATAATCAAGGGTTCTGGTGCACATAAGGTAACTTCTTAATAATGGGTTTTTTGGAAAAATTTTGGTACCAATCGATTCGTTTTTTTATTTTCTTTCCAAAAAAGTGAGGATCATCGAGATATTATCACGTTTTTTTGGTAAAAAATTGATATGAAATGTTCGTAATGTCGGTGCAATAAGCCATACTTTTATCACGGCACATATAACAACCAGCAATATTACTCGACCTGTCAGGCGAAAAATTAAATTTGACCTTGCTAATGTCAGTTGGGTAGGAAAAGTCAGGGCTGGATTTGAAATATAAGTATGATTTTCCTTTAACAGAGCCGTAATATAAAATTTCAAATATCAATGGGTTATGAAATATATGTATACCTTGTTGTATGAGCAGGAAATCTAAAGAAATTCTTCTTGGAAGAATATCTCTGGTTTGTACAAGTTCTTATTGCTTAAACACAATGGCTTTTTGCATTTCACAATGTCATAAACAATGTTCGTCTTTCACAATGTCAATTACTTGACAAATACACGCCTATGGTTTTGATTTAACTCCAATAGCAATAAAATAAACCAGTCGTAAAAACACGACGCCGCTGACGGCAGTTTGACGGATTTCCTACCAAGGAATATCTTGCGCGCCGACTTGCGCAGATGCGAAAAAAGAAGATGTGATATTGCTGGTTGTTATATGCATATATACAGGGTGTTACTTAATGATATGTCATAACTTCAAGGGCGCATTCCTGGACCTATTTTAGGTAGAAAAGTTCATATAAACATGTGTCCTAAAATGTCTGGTTTTTAAGATACAGGGTGTCAATTTTTTTTAAAAAAATCGGATTTTTATTAATATTTCAAAGATCCTTTTGCCGATTTTGTTGAAATTTGGCAGTGTTGTTTTTAGTGAAAAGGAGCTTATTTTTCCCTAATTAGATAATAATTATTAAATTCAGTGGCGTCCCGGGGGGCATCTTCACGACTATTATTGACAGAAAAAGTGTACGCCACTGACTTTTTTTCTAATTTTATTATTTTTTCGGATTAGGCAACTAAGAACAAAACTTTCTTGTCTCTTGACTTCTTTCCCCATCTTGCTTCGTGTTCAAGAAAAAAAATAATAAACATTTAGGTACATAATCAGCATCTCGAAAAATTATTGATGAAATAAAATCAAGTTAACTTTGCTCTCTGCTAGCGACTGTTGTTTTGTTGTTATAAACATTATGTGTTTCACATTGAATGACAGCTTATTTTCACTTTCTGCTCTAGTTTATTCTTTCCTTGTTAGTTGTCCTAACAATAAAAATGGTAAACTATTCTAATTTACAGATGACACAAATGCATTTCCTTTATGGTCTTGCTAATGGTAATTCCATGGAGACCCGGCGACTCTATCAAGAGAGGTATCCTGATCGTGCTCTTCCAGATAGAAAAATATTTATAAACATTCATCGTCGTCGAACTGAATGTGGCAGTTTTAAACCTAAAAGCTCCGAGGGAAGACCTCGTACGATTAGAACCCCGGCAATTGAGGAAGCTGTTCTACATGCCATTGGTATCATAGACATTTAATTGGACCATTTTTTTTACCAGGACGCCTTGACGGACACATTTACAGTGATTTTCTTCAAAATGATTTGCCTTTACTTCTTGAAGATGTTTGTCTTCAGTTACGGCAGCAACATTGGTTTATGCATGATGGTGCTCCAGCCCACTTTAGCATATTGGCTCGTTAATATTTAAACAGAGTCTACCGAAATCGTTGGATAGGTCGTGGAGGATCACAATTCTGGCCACTTAGATCGCCTGACGAATAGTTTAGATTTTTATTTGTGGGGGCACCTAAAAACGTTAGTTTATAGTACACCAATTGAGTCATTAGAACAGCTAAGAAATAAAATTATTAATGGATGTGAAACCATACGTAACACGTATGGAATTTTTGAAGGAGTTAGAGAATCGATGAGAAGAAGAGCAGAAGCCTGTATACGAGCGAGAGATGGTAATTTTCAACATTTTTTTGTAAATACTTTGTTTATTTTTATTGCTTATGGTTTGTTATATTGTAAAAAATGACTTCAAAATGAATGTTCTACAAGTTACGTGAATTAATTCTGTGGTGATGCTATAAACTGGTTTTAATTTTTTTCTTGAAAACGAAGCAAGATGGGGAAAAAAGTCAAGAGACAAGAAAGTTTTGTTCTTAGTTGCCTAATCCGAAAAAATAATAAAAATAGAAAAAAAGTCAGTGGCGTACACTTTTTCTGTCAATAATAGTCGTGAAGAAGCGCCCACGGACGCCACTGAACTTAATAATTATTATCTAATTAGGGAAAAACTAGCTCCTTATCACTAAAAACAACACTGCCAAATTTCAACAAAATCGGCGAAAGGATCTTTGAGATATTATTAAAAATCCGATTTTTTTTATTTAAATTGACACCCTGTATATTAAAAACCAGACATTTTAAGACACATGTTTATATGAACTTTTCTACCTAAAATAGGTCCAGGAATGCGCCCTTAAAGTTATGACATATCATTAAGTAACACCCTGTATAATACGGATATATGTGCCGTGCTTTTATGTCAGAAGTGACGTTTTAAAGACAATTTACGCATCAAGTAGTATTTTTCAAATGTCAAATTTGACAAAAAACTCAATATTTTTTGATAAATACAACTATGATTCATTTTGTGAATATTTTTATATGCAAATTATTAAAAACTTTGAATTATTGCAACTTACATGGGGTCTGGTTGAAAAGATAATAATTTATAGGTTGTCCGCGTTGCAAACTTTCTTTTGTTTTCAAGGGGGTGTCTAGAGTAGTTTAAGCGATTCTGGTTGAGATAAAGCCAAGAAAATTTGAAGAACCACCACATTTGTGTCTCCAAAGTTCAAGTTTTAAGTTTGAACTTGTGTAAAATCACTAAAACACCTTACTACTGGCGCAGGTGAAAATCAAGATAAAACCTGAAGCAAGCAAATTTAAAAATTTTAAAACGGTAAATAATTGATATTTGACATACTGACACGGAGGTCTCGGTCAAGGTTGCCAAACGTTGCATATTTCTCTTATTGAAAATAAGGCAATGTGATCGCCCTTTAGCCAATCCAAAGTAAGCCAAATAAGCGCGCTACATTTCATGCGTTGGCCAGGTTGGCCTCCGCACACTCCGGGAGTAAAGCGAACTCAAATTAATGTAATGAAATCTGTTTTATGAAATAATTTATTTTTTTACTTAGTTTCGGTTGGTTGTTGTGTTTGCTATTCGAGCGAGAGAAGTGAGTAATAATTCAAACTACTTACGACTTATTATGAACTACACTCCGAGCTACCTACGACCATTGTTTATATAAATATAAACAATGTTACGACCTACTCCGAGCTACCTACGATCTACTCCAAGCTACTCTAAGCTACTTACGATCTGCTCCTAGTTACTTCGAGCAACTCCGCGCTACTTACCACCTACTCCGCGCTACCTACGACCTTCTCCAACCTAGTCTCGGTTGTCTATATCATAGTCCAAACTGGTCTAAGTTACTTATGACCTACTCCAAGCTAGTATGAGTCACTCCACGCTATTTACGACCTACTCCAAGCTACTCCGCGATACCTACGACATACTCCAAGCCAGTCTGCGCTACCTACGAGCTACTCCAACCACTCCAAACTAGTCAGAGCCACTCCGCGCTACCTACGCCCTATAGTTCGAGCAATCTACACACTACTCTGAGCTAGTTATGACCTGATCCAAGCTACTCCGAGCCACTCCGCGTTACTTACGACCTACTCCAAGCTACTTACGACCTACTCCAAGCTACTACGAGCCACTCCGCATTACCTACGACCTACTCCAAGCTACTCTGCGTTACCTACGACATGGTCCGACCTACTCCGAGTTAGTTTGGGTTACCTTTGGGTTAGTTCCGTCTCGTTTTATGCACTACGCACGTGCATGAAGAATGGCTTGCGCGAAGCCCAAGCCATTCTTCATTCACACCTCGGAAAAACAATTTCGGTTAGCTTGGGTTAGTTTGGGTTAGTTCCGTCTCGACTTATGCACTACGCACTTGCATGAATCGTCTCGGTTTAAGCACTACGCACGTGCATGAAGAATGGCCATTCTTCATGCAAACGTACGGGAAACAATTTCGGTTAGCTTGGGTTAGTTTGGGTTAGCTTGGGTTAGTTCCGTCTCGTTTTATGCACTACGCACTTGCATGAAGA
>MU182870.1:0-37288 GCA_016904865.1 Pissodes strobi | reverse complement strand
TGGGTTAGTTCCGTCTCGTTTTATGCACTACGCACTTGCATGAAGAATGGCTTGCGCGAAGCGCAAGCCATTCTTTATTCAAACCTCGGAGAAACAATTTCCGTTAGCTTGGGTTAGTTTGGGTTAGTTCCGTCTCGTTTTATGCACTACGCACGTGCCATTCTTCATGAAAACGTACGGGAAACAATTTCGGCTAGCTTGGGTTAGTTTGGGTTAGTTCCGTCTCGTTTTATGCACTACGCACTTGCATGAAAAATGGCTTACGCGAAGCCATTCTTCATTCAAACCTCTGAGAAACAATTTCGGTTAGCTTGGGTTAGTTTGGTCTCGTTTTATGCACTACGCACTTGCTTCGCGCAAGCCATTCTTCATGCAAACCTGAGAGAAACAATTTCGGTTAGCTTGGGTTAGTTTGGGTTAGTTTCGTCTCGTTTTATGCACTACGCACATGCATGACGAATGGCTTGCGCGAAGCAAATACCAAGAACAAATATCTCTTAAATATCTGTATATTTGTATTATACTTTTCTCATTCCGCATGACCAGTGCCAAAAAGGATATAGTTGCTGCCGAATTGATACTTTCGATTTTTCAAAAAACGATCCTATTAACACTGAGTACTGCTTACGGCATCCGTTGCAATAAAAAAAATTTCGAAATGGTTTGTCCGCCCGCTGTTTAATTGTGCACTGTCTTCGGCATCGCCGATTTTTACACCTTAAATTCTCCCTTAGTAATACTTTACCTACTAAAAAATCGTATAGTTCTCATTGCTATAATTTAATACGATTTCATATAGCTCGAATGAACCTTGAATTTCCATTTTTATTGCGTTTCGATCACGATCTTTTAAAAGCTTTCGAAATGCTGTCAACAAATCGACATTAACGGTTTTAAATTTGGCTTTTGTTAACTTTGACATTTTGCCCGAGAATAACAACCGCAGAGAAGCGACAAAACCCGTCGACACCTTTGAAGTTGGAGAGCCAAGTTCAATTTGTCATATGTGACAGATGGCCGGTTTAATACACTGAGATAAATGTAATGAAGGGAAAAGAAATGCTATACACCGATAAACATGTAATTAATTACATGTTTATTATTTACTTTATTAGAAATGTATTATGAAAGTAGTTATCTTTTAGGATTTAATGGTTTAATTCAGAGTTTACTGATTTGTCGCATTCTAACCTTTTTGAAGTGAATACTTCTTTGGTTTCATGAGAGTGATTTTTCGTTATGACATTTTCGTATCATTGATTGGACAACTAACCCAAACTAACCAAATCTATTAAAATTGTTTATAGCGTATCGGATCCGGCTCAAATAAGTAAAATAAGTTGAGACTAAGGGAAACTAACCCAAAGTTGATTCGACGACTAATCCAAACTAATCAAATCTATTAAAATTGATTATAACGTATTGGAACCACTTCATATGACTAAAATAAGTTGAGAATAAGTGAAACTAACCGAAAGTTGATTAACATATGTCAAAAGAAATAAATAATGATGTATATACGAATATTTCATGATGGATATATCGTCGTAATGTCATTGTAATATGTCAAAATGTAAATGTATGTTAAAATATTGTAATATCATTCCAAAGACGACTATGTACGATTCTGTCAATCAAACGTTTTAAGAAAATGTCAAATGTGACAGATGAATATATTCGTCAATATTTCCCTTAATATAACAGATATCGAAAAATTGTTTAACAAAAGATTTGTATTTTTCGATGCTCTATCGTTTGGAAATATAGTATGACACGTGCAACTGTCACATTTGATAGTTACAGCTGTCAAATTCGTTTATAATCTGTCATATGTTAAAATACATTGTTAACATTTTGACATATATTTTTAATCATTAAAGAATGCAATGCAATAGGGTCCGAAACTAAAACAAGTAAAGAAGGTGGATGATCACCATATTGATATGTTCCACTTAAAAATACCATACCTTTGTTGGGCTCCATGCAACATTCACTAAATCTTTGACGTAACGGATGCAGACATGCGTCTGCTGTTTAGTTAATAATTAAGTGAGAAAAAATTAATGAAATACAATAGGAAACCGAAAAAGTTTGATTCATTTACGATTTATTCGAAATAACTTTGTTATTAAAGGTTCTATCGAAAAAAAGTATTAAGATATATTGTAGAGAAATTCAAAACATATTTTTCTGCACAAACCAATTTATTCCAACTGTCATTATTCTATAGATAATTGAAAATATATCTGAAACATATATCGTGTTCATTTATAACATGTTTTCATTATTTTCATGTGTCAAGTTCAAATATCGTTGTTATGATATAAAAAACTGATAAGACAAAGAAATATTGGTTAAGCATATTCACATTTACACAAACAGTTAGCATAAAACAATGGGTTAATTTAAGAAGATCGTCATAATAATATATATTTAATGAATAATTTAGACATATTATTTAAAAAATGGCCTATGTCAAATCACGACATTAAAGTAGTGGAAAAAAAATCAAAATTTATGTAACATCTCTGTCATCTCACTGTCATATTAACCCATAATATGTAACATGAAATTAGCTACATTTTTTAATGATAAAAAATATATGTCAAAATATAACACTTAAATATGTCAAAATTTTAACAATGTATTTTGACATATGTCAGATTAATATAAACAAATTTGACAACTGTAACTGTCAAATGTGACAGTTTTATGTGTCATTTTTTTTCCAAACGATAGAGCATCGAAAAATACAAATGTTTTGTTAAACAATTTTTTCTATATCTGTTATATGAAGGGAAATATTGACGAATCTATTAATCTGTCACATTTGACATTTTCTTAAAACGTTTGATTGACAGAATCGTACAAAGTCGTACTTTAATAAGGAATGAATTTACAATATTTTAACATATATTTTGACATATTTACAATGACATTACAACAATATATCCATCATGACATATTCGTATATACATAATTATGTGTTTCTTTTGACATATGTTAATAGTACTTTTTACATCCGGACCGGTTCCGATACATTATAATCAATTTAAATAGATTTGGTTAGTTTGGGTTAGTCGTAGTCGTCCAATCAACTTTCGGGTAGTTTCACTTAGTCTCAACTTATTTTACTCATTTGAAGCGGTTCCGATACGTTAAAATCAATTTTAATAGATTTGGTTAGTCGTCGAATCAACTTTCGGTTAGTTTCACTTAGTCTCAACTTATTTTATAATCAATTTTAATATCCGGGGAGGTGGAGTATAATTCCCACCCCCACTCATATTTTCGATCCGAGGCTCCGTTGCAGAGATCGGTAAAAAATGTTTTTCCCCCAAAATTAGAGCCCCTCCCGCCATATGGTCAAAGGTAGACCCCCCCCCATGTGGCGCACCTACCATAAAAGCTTCGACACCATAGCTCTTCCCGTTGTACCGAAATGAATTATTTTAGTTTTTTTTCCTACCCTCTCTCCTGGGGGAACGGGGGGGGGGGGGGGGGGGGGGTTGGGGGTGTACGGGGTATAGTTTTCATCCAGGATCGTCATTTTACCCCGGCTCCATGTCCTAAAAATTTCAGCCCTCTCGCTATACTGGAACATGCTTAATTAAAGGGGCGTTTCACTTTGAAAAGCGTTTCATTTTTTCTCACTTTACCCTCGCTTAAGAAGTCACTTCAATAATAAACCAAAGGAAACTGGCGTTCACGAAAAAATTTTGTCGTCGACAACTGTACTAAACAAATCTCGGACTAAACTAAACTGACAAGCACGTGGAGATGACAGTTGGCCGGTTTACCTCCCACTCCAAATTTTTGGGCGGAATTTATGTTGTCGCTTCTCTGCGGTTGTTATTCTCGGATTTTGCCTCGCATTTTGCAAAGCCTACTTGATGCTTAAATCAAACGTCGCGTCTGTAATGGAAATATGGCTTATTGCACCGACCTTACGAACATTTAATATCAATTTTTTACCAAAAAAACGTGATAATATCTCGATGATCCTCACTTTTTTGGAAAGAGAATAAAAAAACGAATCGATTGGTACCAAAATTTTTCCAAAAAACCCATTATTAAGAAGTTACCTTATCTGCACCAGACCCTCAATTAATCAAAGTTAATTTTTTATCATAAATAGGTAATATTTATTTCTAAAAATGCTCAAAAAAGCTCGACACCAATGTATTTGAATAACAATTCCTTTGATGGACCTTTAACTCAATACTACAGTATTAGAAAAATATAAGTGCTGTAGATTATTTTCTACCATGTTTTGATAATAGTTTTTTGGTTTTGTACCACTTAGTATATTTTCAAGAAGTTTTTGAGAGGGGTTTCGGCTGTTTATGGATCGAGGTAGAGGGCTGTAAGAACATAGGTATTTGAGGTTCTTCTATGGGTATAAGCGCTATTGAAGCGCGCTCTTCAATCAACGGTTCAACTAAATTAATTACTTCTATCATTGGCTAAGCAAAAAAATTAATAGTAAGTTAACCAATGAGTGGAACAATGACGTTCATACGAGATGATAAATAAACCTAATAAAGTGAGCTTTATACTACAGTGGTTCTTCTTGTATATAGCCACGAGCCACTGTACCTTATGCTTTTTAAGATCCTTTACAGTCTTACGGCACTATGCTAGATTAACCGCTTCTGATTTGTGGGTTAACGTCACTTTCACCTTATCTATGGTCCCGTATATTTACAGGTCTAGTAGCGTAGTGGTCAGATTCTGGATTTGTGATGCGGACGGCCCGCGTTCGATTCTCGTTGGTGTCGTCCCGGGCGGCATGGCAGCTTAACGAATATTGTGAACCACTAAAAAGCATAAACCTACTAATTAAATATCGCCCTGTTCTGAAAAAGTTATATAAACATTCACAGTTAATTATAAGCAACTAGAGCGTTCGACGGGAGTGATTTTAATCCTTAATGATGCAGCCATCAGCATTTTCTAGCATATAAATACGCAGGTAAACGCCAAATTCATCAGGCTTTCGGGTCTCTCTCAATATCGCTCAATTGGCTGGGGGCAGCACACAGGTGCGTCCACTTCTAGTTGTTCTATCCCACAACCTCAATATCTGTGAACACCTGGACATAGGTCCAAGGTGATCAGCTCCCTACCTAACCTGGATGTACGTGTGCACCGGTACACGGCACTTGAGGAATTCTAAAAAGTAATGAGAGTCGAATCTACGAGTGAAGTATCAAAATTTCCAATAAAGGGATTTTTGGGAATTTTTAAAAGTAGTGCAAGTGCCTTAGAAAAACTTGAATTAGAAGCTCTAAAAGACTTACCATATAAATATCAAAACGAATACATAAATAAAAGACAACCCAGCTCACATAAACTTTATTAATAAAACAGTGACCAAGGGCCTAAAAGAACTTTGAACTAAGCCTCCCTCGAGAAGACATGCATTTAATATTAATTGGATATAGTGTAAACTCTTAATTCATCTATAAACATAAACACGCATTTATTAATATACAGTCTAACCATTGTTAAGTTTGTTTGTAAATAAATTCGTTATTGTTTTTATCAACGTGTCTCTTTTATCATCTCTTCTCAATTTAACGTAGTGCGATCCCAAATCTGAGCTACTCTCCTGCACGCTAAGTAAGGCGTGGCATCACAAGTAAAAAATACAAGTCGTGACAATATTATTGATACAAAAAAGTAAGCCAACGGCTTTTTTGAAATGTTTATATTTGTTTCGCTTAAGCATCTAAAAATACACATTTTTTATCTCTTGAATTTTTTCCGTATCTCGCTTCGTTTTCGGGAAAAGGTCCATCTAATGCATGTTCCTGGACAACAGAAAAAACATTGGGAACAAAACAAGTCTGGAATAGACTATTAATATGCAAAAAAAGAACAATTGCACCTGAGGTTTTGCTAGTTTGGTAATTTTTATTTTTTAAATTTTGTCCAGAGACATGCATTAAAGTAGTTTTTATATATTTTTTTTTCTCGAAAATAATTCATGAGACAAAAAAATTGTATTTTCAGTTGCTTAATCCGAAAAAAATATGAATTCCACAAAAGCCAGTGGCTCACATTTTTTTGTCAATAATATTCGTTAAGGTGTCGCCCGGGACGCCTCTGGACTTAACAATTTTAATCTAGTCATAATTAAACTTGCCCCTTATCACTACAAATAACGCTGCCAAATTTCAATAATTTAAGATATTATAAAAACCGATTTTTTTTAAGAAAAAGAAGCATTTGCAATATGAAAATAGGATCTCCTAAAATAAAGAGAAGCATTCAAAATAAGCATATTTTTTATTCAAATATCAATTTTTATAAGGTACTACATTTTCTTTGTTTTAGTCATTGGTTTGGAAGGAGCAAGATACACGCGTGTGGGCGGAGTACCGGACAGAGGACCGGAAAACCGTTTTCTAACAAAATCGCTCTGGCTGAATAATAACAAATTGAAAAGCACCAAAAACATTCACGAATTGGTCAACGCGGCCATCGAATATCCGGAGCAACTTGGCTGGATTGATTTTTCCTTTAATTACATCACTGAAATAGAAGAGGTAACTAAATATATAGAAATTTTTATTTTAATCTCAGTAAGGTGCCTGGCAAGAGATTGGAAGAGACGGGAGGCATAAGGAATCACGAATTTTTTGGCGCCAAACTACGAAGGTATGACCAGGCAATTGTTACTTAAATTATTGCCGTCCTCCATGTCATGGTGCCAATTGATGACAGCTTAGCTCCGGCCATTACGCGTCCCTCTCTTCCTCGTCCGTCTGATTAATAATAAATACGCTAATAAGCATGATCTCCTTCAGCTTGTTCGCTAATATATCTCCTGATTTTTCAGAGTCTGCTCAATTTTCCCAATCTGAAAATATTGTATTTTCACGGCAACTGCATCACCGATCTGAACGAAGTGTTCAAGCTGAGACCACTAAAACAGCTGATAAGTGTTACGTTCCATGGAAACCCGATCGCAAATCATCCGAGATACAGGAATTACGTCTTGTCCGTTCTACCACAAGTAAGAATTAGTGGCTTGATTGTTGGGTATAGCGCGGCAATGTCGATTTGACTGATTATCTATCCAAAATCAGCATGTTAATTAATTACCCTAAAGTTAGGGTTGCCAGGTGTTTTGGATTCTGGGTCCATATATTTTATAAAACGTATTTTTCTTCCCGCAATTCTGACAAGACAAAGGTATTCTATAATTTATCAAACATAGTAAAAAAATAAATATTTTTTTTTGTTATGAAGAGTTTTAAAGTCCCTGAGAGATGAATGGGCATGCTCGTGAAACTGAAACTTCATCTGCTCAACCGCACAAAACAAAATATTTATTCTACGAAAGATGCATAAAAAACGTACCTACATATATCTTTGATTCTACTAATAGTTCTGTTCAGCTCTACCGCAGTCACCTTTAGTCGGCTGTGGATCTACTTTATGGCGATAACGTTAGCAATCTCTTTCTGGTCACCTCTACCAGAGGTATTGCCTCTACGCCCTCTATGGAATTGCTGTTACATCAAAAGAGATATAACGACGACGTAGAGCCACAGTCACCTTTACCCCGACATGAAGTAGGCTGTGGTAGAGCGCGTTCGGCGATCTCTTTCTAGCATTTGGTCGGATATTACCCTGTCTACTTCCTCCACAGAAGAAAAAACAATCAGAATCCCAACTCTAATATTTTTCGTCAGTACGCGCACCCTCGACGCGCATCGTAGATCAGCCATTGCACGAGCCATTGTTTGTGGGAAATCAGTGTCGGCCGACCATCGCTTTAAGTTTATTATTACATTTGACCAGTGCAGTGCCTGCGTGCTGCGTGTTTTGTATTGTGATATTACGTTCTGCTAGCTTTTTTGGTTTTAAATGGTTTTGTGTGTTTGTGTTAAAACTATTTTGAGAAGAAATGAATAACAGAACATGTTTGCTGTATACCGAACTGTGAACATAAATCTTATAACTGCAGTCTCACTTTTTTGAAGTGAAAACTTCTTTAGGCGCGTTTTTGCGTTTTTTCTTTGTGGGGGTTGAATGAGAACGAGCCGTCACGCTCGGATATTTTTATGGTAGGTGCGCCTCATGAGGGCCATCTTAGATCATACTGGGGAACCGGGGCTCTAATTTAAGGGAGGATTTTGGGGGAAACCGTTATTCGCCAATATCTATGCAACGAATGCTCGGATCGAAATTCTGACAAATGAGGACCCCGTTTGTTGAAGTTTTCACTTCTATCATGTGGTCTTAAGCACAAACAATTTTTTTTGTGGGGGTTGGATGAGACCGAACCGTCACGCTTGGATATGTAACGTCACGCGTCACGCTCCTTCTACTGGCATGTTCCCGTATAGGTACAGCGCCGAAATTTTCAGGGGATGTAGCCGGGGTAAAAAGAAGATCTTGGGCAAAAACAGGACCCCGTCCCGTAGCCCCCTCCGTTTGGCCAGGTGAGGGGAGAGAAGGAAAAACTTAAATAATTAATTTCAGGAGAACGCAACGGGAAGAGGTACGGGATCGAAATTTGTATGGTAGGTGCGCCTCATGGGGGACCACCTTAAAACATACGGAGGGACCATGGCTCTAATTTAAGGGGGGATTTTGTGGGAAAACCCGTTCCCGTATAGGTAGAGGGCTGAAATTTTCAGGGGATGTAGCCGGGGTAAAAAGAAGTTCCTGGACGAAAATGGGACTTCGTACCCTCCCTTCGTTTGGCTAGGGGGGGGGGGGAGAAGAAAAACCTAAATAAATAATTTCGGGAGAACGGGAAGAGGTACGGGGTCGAAATTTGTATGTTAGGTGCGCCCCATGGGGGGGCCGCTTTAGACCATACGGGGGGACCGGGGCTCTAATTTAAGGGGGATTTCGGGGGAAAACCGTTTTTCGCCCGTATCTCTGCATCGAAGGCTCGGATCGAAATTCTGACAAACGATGACCCCGCGTGTTGAAGTTTTCACTTCTATCGTGTGGTCTTAAGCACACACAATTAATTTTTTTCTATCCTAAAAGAAATACAAAGGTAGGTAACTTATAAAAACAAATCTATATTTTTTTCGATACCTATTATATGTAAGTGGGCGTTACAATTTGTATTGTTATTGTTTGGTGCATTTCTACATATCGTATAGATATAATATGTATTTTTCTTCATGAATTTCTTGACAAAATTAACTGTTTTAGATTCATTACCTTTTATCGTGTTCATGGTTGGCATTGTTGGCCATATTCATATAACAACCTCAAAATGGCATGGGGCAATGTTAGATTGTATATACAATCGCTACTTTTGAAATTATACAGTCATCCCCCACCTCCCCGGATACCCAAAAATTTTCGAAGAAATGGGAAAAAAATTGAAAAAAAGCGTAAAAAATTGTTCAGAAAATTAATAAAAGTATTATAAATGAAATAAGAAAAAAAATTGAGCGAGTCTGCTAGAACTCGAGACACTGATGTGTAAACATATCCTATATCGACATCATCGACATGAAAATCTAATCCCACCTTAGGCCGCGTGACGCCTGAATATAGGCAACCACTTATTTGGAATTGGTTGCCTATATTCTGGCGTTAGAAAAAAGACGTTTTACACTAACGGTTACAGACAGCCTGCAAAACATATTCCCGTCACAGATACCGCCTGACGTCACTGACATTTGTAACGTTTGCATTAGAATGTCTAATATAACGTTTGCATTAGAATGTCTAATATTACACTTCACATATAGCTCTCCGCTCGCTTCGCTCGCTACAGATGCGCAACGAACAAAAACTAACCAAAACTAACTTAAGGCATGCCCAAAATCAAGCAAAAAACTTTTTACAAATATAACCTCAAGAAAATAAAAAATAGGTTTAAAACTAATCGTAAAAATGAACACGAGCGAAACCGCAGGTAAAATCTAAAAGTGTTCTTTCTATATCCTTTACTATACTCCTGAAAATATCTGTACAAAATTGCATGATGATCGGTAGTAGTAGTAGTTTATGCGTGAAAGCGTAAGAAACAAACAAACACATTCGCATTTATAATATTAGTTATTCGCATTTATAATATTAGTTAGGATACTTTAATAACACTTACTGGCAGCTTCAATCGGAATGTATTAATTCACTGCACAAATTTGACACGAAAATCTAATGCCACCAGGAATAAGATCAACCTATGGACACAGTTTATTCACTACCAGCTTAATATCTTGGGCGGACATCCTTTGATTTGGGAAAGTCAATAACCAAATTTTGCAAATTTTAGAAGAGGGCCATGGCTCAATATTGTTTTAAAATCCGAAAATTCAGACTTTTTTTAGGACGATAGCCGTAGCTTCGGACGAATTTGTCATGCATTTTGTGGCGAAAATTAATTTTAAATTCAACCGTCTATTAAAAATAACCAAACTTTGCAAATTTTAAAAGAGGGCCATGACTGAAAAGGCGTAAAAAATGTTCGGAAAGGGAATAAAAGTGTTATAAAACGAAATAAGAAAAAAAATATAAAAAAAGGTAGAGAAACGTGGTTTTCGGCGAAAAAAAAAGATGAAAAAAAAAATTAAAAAAGTGATCTTTCAAATATGAAAAAATATACATTTTTAAAAAATTGAGATCTATCAGATTTTCACATTTCAAGAAATATTTTTAAATTTTTGATGAAAAATTCATATGACAGAAAAGAACATGAAACTCTTTTTAATATATTTTGAAATAAACTCTCTAGGTGGGCGCCGAAATATGATGGAAAACCTTGCATATACATATAATATATTATATTATATGTTTCCATTAATATCCGAAATACGTTATTATCAGTGATTATCTTTTACTTAATATCAATAATAACCAAAACTTAAATATAAAGTTATCTTATGCGTGGTCCTCCGCTCCGCTCTGGGAATTCAACGAGAGAAACAAACCCAATCTGACCCAGTTGGATCCAAAAAACAATTTTATGATTTTTATAAATTTTCCGTCTAATATGTATGGTTAATATCGACAATTAAGGGTTTTAGCAATTATCCATAATTCCTAATTTGCTTAGGTTTTATGCATAATAACGTATTTCGGATATTAGCAGTAACATATCTATAAATATATTATATACAAACTCCCATACTATTTACATAGTATCCGACAAATACATGATAAATAATACAAAATAATGCGAATATCCACCTGTTTATGAAATTTGGAGAAAGCGTAATACGGACCTGGAATTTCCCTTTTAAAAATGGCCGACGCTAAAGGAATTTGTCTGAAAGACATCAAAGGCGGCATTTCAGAGAGAATATTCTGATTAGTTTTTCTTCTGTGCTTCCACTCGCCTCGCCGTAACACGTACAGCGCACCTAAAGCATTTTCACTTCAATAAGTTTATCTGAATATCTTAATTTACAGTAAGTACTGCTAGTAAATGTGCATGGAAGATCCCTTGAGTTTTCTTTAAAAAAAAATGTCCAATGAACCGCCATTTTGCTTTTTAACAAATAACAATAAAAAAATCTTGCTTATTAGTACCAAGTTTATCGTTTGCTCATTATTAGTCTTGCACTAATTTAATAATCTAAAATTGTGATAGGGCCACCGAATTCGAGAATGTCGGGTTTACGCGTTAACGCCGAGAGTAATCTATCGACGTTAACGGTTAGCGTCATTTCGAAACTTTTGAGTTTCGCTGTTATGGGGACTAGGCTGTATCACTTTTTACTGACAACATTGACAACGTTTTTTTCTAACACCCGATTGAACATTTCTGGCAACACTGGTAGTGGGCGGTTCAATCAGATGTAATTTTCTTTAAAATACCTCCATAATGATCATTTTACGAAAAAATTTTGTCATTATAGATTGCGAATTTAGACTTCACACCGATCGTAAAGACAGAAAGATTATTTGCGATGCCTCCGGAGGTGGTGAAGAAATTTAGAGAAGAAAAAGGAAAACAAGGACCGGAAGCACCTAAAAAGAAACCCGAAGTTGCAGAAGTCACCAACTAGATTTTGTATGTTTTTACAATACATCTATATAATATATTACTTATATATTGTATAATTTTAGTACGGAACGCTAAATGATACTGAGGTAACAAGTAGTGTCCTTGAACACAGCCTACAAGCAGTGTTGCCGCAGTGAATTTTACAGATGTGCTGATCACTTATCAAAAAATGTACTAAAAGATATTTTATCGCTAATTAAAAGTTAATAATACTTTTTTTTACTATGGCAGGGTGTATATTTCAAGATATTTTTAATTAAAAATAAGCAAATTTCTGTAAAATGAACATACGTTAAAATAATCTGTAATGGCGATTTTTTAAACATTTCAGCATGACAGTACCACAAGAATACGTCACAAGAATAAATTATTTATTCTTGTGACAGTACCGTGTGTGTTTTATTTAGATTTGCGTACTTATTGTGCCTTGGAAAAAATATATTTGACAAACAAAAAAATTGGTAAAATTTTTCAAGCAGAACTTCCCTCTTAGTGTAGTTCGCCGAAATATTATTGTTTCGTCCATACGCTGTAACAGCATTTCTACAGGCGACTACATGGAGCGTAACATATTACGGAATACGTTACGGTACAAGTTTCGGTTCCACGTGTGGATGCGGCTTTAGCAAAGCTAACAAAACACCCAATATTTAAGCCATATTTGGCAACGTTGCAGGACCTAGACATAAGAAGCAGTTGACCAGTTCGTTAGTTGCAATGGCACGCTAGTTTCCGAAAAGAGTTATCCCGATCGTAACACCCTCAAATACTTAAATATAATTTAATCGGATATACACGACAATTTAATATACGGGATCAGTAAAAGTGTGAATAAGTATGTCATATTAAGCGAAAAGTTTTCACGGTGTTTCGAGTATTAAATCGTTGTGAGAGCCACATAACCAGTATTTGTTTGGTCAGTAATTCAGTCTTCCCTCTGATCGCGTTGGCTTGGTCGGCTCGTCAGATGTGCGGCTGGTGCTAATTACGAGGGGAATTTCAAAGGTAAGTATTCTCATTCACTTTGAAATGAGCGTATGCGGTATGCGAGAATCTGAATGGTTTTAGGGTGTTGAGCAAAAAGTAGCAGGTTTTTAGGTAGAAAAGTAGCGTAAAAGGTTTATAAAAGCATTATAATGTGTGGAAAATGTGAAAACTTGGAAAATTTTAAATACTCGTCGCGACCAATTTCACAGATCAAAAAGTAATATCTTTTTTTCATCAGCTTAACATCGCTGTCATTACACTGTAATAAATTGGTAAAGGAAATAAAAGTGACAAAATACCTACTTGGTAAAGTAAGTTGGTCTACGTGAATTCTAAACATATTTCCCTTCACGCATGGTCCACTGTAGGATAGCTCTCCGCTTGATTCGAACGCTATGGAATTAGTTAATAAGCGTATTTTCACAAATTTTAAAATTTGTCGATTTTTTGACGTAAAAAATATTCGATATCGACGCATCGATTTTTTGAATTTTTTGGAAAAGTTACCTTTTGGCTACTGTACCTACTTATACTTTTTGAACCTGCTGAATTCGAACATGATCACCGTTGTCCTGAAAAGCAATTAGTTTTCAAAATAATTTTTTTTTTATTTTTTACAGTTTTTTTACAGCTTATATGCCAAAGTTTAACCCCCTATAAAAAGTTGAAACATTTTAGTTCAGCTTAATTAGGTATTTCAACATTTATAGAACAATTCTTTCTCTTGAGAGAAAATTGCAATTTTCTATTAAATTTGGTTAATTTTTGAATCACGATTTTCTGAGGGGAAACTTGAAACACGCTAGAGAAGCTTGAATATTTCAAGAATTATAGAACCATTCCTGCTCTCTTGAACCGAAAAAAATGCGATATTGAATTAGTTAATAAGCGCATTTTCATAGATTTTAAATTGTTTTATCTTTTTTTAAGGAAAAGTAATTCGATATCAACGCATCGATTTTAAAAAAATTTTGGAAAATAATGACATTTATTGCTACTATACTTGTACCTAGTTTTGAATCTGCTGAGTTCGAAAACGATTCACCGTTTTCTTGGAAAGCGATTAGTTTTCGAAATATTTAAAAAATATTTATTACAGCTTTTACAGTTCTTAGACCGAATTTAAGCCCCTATAAAAACTTTTTGGGGCTACTATTAGAGGTTGTTAACTAAACTAACCCAAACTAACCAACAATGATTAAAAATGCATGCTCTACATATCCCAACATTAAAATTAGTACCTTCTTTATATGATTATATTAATAAAGCAAATTTTCTCATCCACTATTTTTTATTCACAAATGGTATACTTGAAATATATTTTTTTTGATAAAAATTAATTCTATGTAAAAGTATTTACGGCCCTAAAGTGCTCAATAGCCTCGTTTTCGTTTGTTATGATAAATATTTACAAGATGTAAGTAGTTCCCCACAATAAATAGGTATGAAATAGCTTCTTGGGATGTGTTTTAAATGATTGGAATTGTTATGCTATTTTTATGTTACAGAATAAACTATATTGCCTTTGCATAACCACAATAATTCTACAGTGGATAATAAACCAATTCCTAATTCACAGAAAATTAGGTCTTAAATTACGTCTGTTCTACGTCGAATGATCACAGAAATTACAAAAATCATAAACAAAGCAAAAGCTCGTACGTTAATGAATGCTTTGTCGAGTAATAATTACGGAAAAAATGGCGATCTCTTGCGTTGTGATAACATTTGTTTTGCCAAAATGAGCCTCTGCGCATGCCTGCGGTTTACGTTATGTTTTGGATTTATGCTATGTCCATTGTATTTCTCGACGACAGTAGGCTTATTTTAAACATTTTGGTTTATATTTAATTAATCACCAGAATATTCAATATTGTGGTGGCAAAAATAATAACCGAGCAGCAAAATTAAATAAAAACGGTCATATTTTAATATGTTTATGGTCATCTCTATTGAAATACATCCAATCTAACTCAAAACTGTCATATTTAACATTTTATTGATTTATCTTTCTTGATAAGGAAGTGATTCCGTAGATAACATATCGTATCTACCCGGTATACACTTTACTCCTTAATCTGTTTTGGGTGCAGTTTACAACGTTGCCATACCTACCATTTTAATGGTAGACTATCATTTTTTTGACAATAATATCCGCAATGTTCCATTTTCTGCTAATGTTTAACTTCAAATGTAAATTTTACTAAGCTTCCAAGTAAAAAAGGTAAGGCGAACACATCCCTACTCACTATAAACATCCCTACATTTTGATATATTAAATATTTGTGTATTAGAAGTTGCCTATAAAGAAGGGTCTGTGGCGGCCATGGCTCGTGAGCAAGGATTTATTATCCTTGGCTCGTCAGCATATTTCGAGATGAAATAGCGTGCTCCGATTGGCCACATTTCCTTTCTGGCGATGGCGGGTATTTTAAATAGACGGTTTATTAACTTTATTTCTGTGCGGTTCAGGCTTGTTGTCATGGTGTTTTTCGGTCCTTGAAAGCAAGAGTTTTAAAAAATCGATTTTAACCTAGTTTATGACCGTTGTGCCACCGAAGCGACCGGAGTGCAATGCATGGTGCTTATTTAAGGTTTATTTAAATCGAGGAATTATTCTGAATATGAACCTTATTTATTTTATTCACTTTGGAACTGTGTCTTGATTTATTTATGCCCTTATTGCATTTGTTTGCTAATCTTTTTCTGATTATGGATTTCAAATGTTAAAGCACCATCGAGGACTAACCCCCGGCTCCCAGGCATGTCCAAAGTTGACTTCTTTTCTTACCTTCACAAGCTGAAAAAAAATAGACCGCAACAATCCTGAAAAATGCAGAAATAAAGTTAGTAAAATGGTAAAAACCGTCTAGGTATTTAGAATACCCACCATTGCCACTAAGGAAATTTGACCAATTGGCGTCCTCGATTTCGAAATATGCGGTTCGTGATCCAAGTTTTTGTTCGCTTAAAAATTGTATTATTGATTCTGGAAAAGATTTTTCGACTTTAAAGACGTTTTTTAACTGAATTAAATAATTTTACTGTGCGGGTACCAGTTTCTTCCCTAAAATATTATTTATTTTCTGGTCTCAGATACCGTTGTTTGATCTGGCAGCACTGGCACATTGCAACCGTGTGAATCTAGTCAAAATTAGCTACCCCTATTTATTTATGGTCTTTAACTATTTTTGGGACTTTTGCCAGTGACGTATTGGCAAAATGGAAGCTTCCAGTGCGTAAACGGTAATATTTAATGTTCCGTCCCTATAATTTACTATATTATCCCTTGTTTATCCTGAGTTTTGAGCTCAAGATATGTTTGTCTGTTTATCATAACATAAAGACTGCTGTCGACTGTCCGACTGTCGAAATAGGGAACGTCATGTTTTGATTCCGATAAAGGTGAGTTTACACAGGCAAATAACAATATACTATGATACATGTAATGTTCGGTAATTTGACAGACACATGATCTGCCTATTTAAATGACAAAGTCAAATCACGTGTCTGTCAAAATATCGGAGTGATCGCACGCCGTTAAGGGCGGATTGCACCGCCTTGTCTATTTATCGCTTATCCTAAACTAAGTTTAGTTTAATTTTCATGTTACAACAATTGATTATATAGCAAATAAACCTTATTTCAGGATAAGCGACAGTTAATGCGAGGCGGCGCAAGGAATATAAGAAAAACCTTGAAGATATGTTTTTAGTTTTTTAACCTATATTGTTGCTGACTCAGGCTAGGTTTACACGGGCAATTTATTCGTGAATTAAATCATGACGTCACTTAGTGAAGAAAATTGACTGGTAGTATTCACGGAAATAGAACATTTTATGTGAATTTTATCGTGAATTCAGTAGTGCCAATAACAAAAATATAAATAATGAGAGGTTATAAATTATATTTCTGTCAAAGAGTGTTTTGTGTAATTAATAATAATTAATAATTTGTTCATGGCATATAAACAAAAAAAAATCATCATATAACCTAAAAAATTATTTGTATTAGGGGCTGGTGACACCGATAAAGTGTCAAAAAATGTATGAAGTTCTTGGCCCATGTAAAGCAAATGTTAATTCATAAAGAAATTGGCGAAGAAATTTGTGAATTAATTCACTAGTGAATTGCCCCGTGTAAAACTACCATTCAATACTAATTTTGGATATTTGTAACAAAAATCCTAATTTTCATGACAATTTGTATAATCGGGGTGAATTCAATAATATCCTTATTGATGTGCCCGTATAAACTCACCTTTAGTGTAGGCATTTTATGAAATATGTCAGAATGACAGGTGTCAAAAAATAATATCGTATTTATTACATATAGGGATGTACAAGATTTAATACATCGATGCATCGCTATCGCTTCAGCAATAATTACTGCTGATTGCACCGATCAGGTATCCTCTGCTCAGACGGAATTTAATTCGTTAAATACCATCCACCATTAAAAACAAAATGAAGTTGAAAATAATGTCTTAAAAAGTAACAAAAACAAAGAAAAATCATACACAAGATTCGAACAATAATCAAGTCGAATGGAATCGAAAGATTCGAGATGCAAAACGCAATGACGAGCCAGGATCAATTGGTATTTGAAATCGTTTTCGACTAATGAATGTCGAGAAGAGATCGATATTATTTATTATTTTGTGAAATACATTTATTTTTTAAAACCATGGATGTTTGAGAAGATCGACACGGTCGAACATCGATGTATCGACAAACATCGTGAATCCCTTACGTATTAAAATTTCAGGTTATAGACATGATAATAAGTTAATTGTGGTGGTTGTTAAGTGACGCCATACTTGCCATAATAGTTGGTTTTTAGGTTACTATCAAGAAGGTATTATGTTTTAAAATTGTTGGTAAACCACTTCTCACAACTTGACTTTGGCTAGTAATATTATGGCAAAAAACTACTACATATTCGTTCCCAAACATATACACGTGTGGAAAATATTTCTTTGCCCATAACTTAGTAATGAGCCAGAAGATGACTTAAATCGGAGAGGGATCGATATTCTGTCTCTATACGAATGAAAAGCAGCTCAAGCCAGGCAACTTAACTATCATTACCGATTATGTGTAATTATTTGCAACTATTGCTGTATTAGTTCTACTCACATCGTATTTCATTCAATTTGAATTTTTTCTCGATTACACTTAACTTTATTTTATAGAAAACTGTATTATTTTTCAGGAGAGTAACACATGGAATTAACTAAATATTTTTGGGATACATCCTAGACCTGGTTTACTGTGATTTTCATATTGAATAAGTTCTACCGACTAAACCATGGAGATTCCTGCGACAATCAAACCAGAATGTCTAAGCGAAGAGAAGCATGCTCTTTTTGTAAGTGATGATGGTAAAATTGAATCAGATGATAGCCATATAAAAATATATAGTGATAGTGAAGACGAGATTGAAACGAAAGAAAATCAAACAAATATTGATATAATTAGTCTTAGTGATACCTCAACTCAGGATGGCCATACAAAAGCATATAGTGATAATGAAGACGAGATTATGGAGATTGAAGAAGAAGAGGAAATTGGCAATATGGACCTTGATGCTCCAACGCAAAATAGTCGTAGTGATAATAATAATTCTATGGAAGTTAGTGCTATGGACATTGACGAAGAAATTAAAGGAAACAGTCCTGTTAATAATGAAGAATTGAGGGTAGACAACAGTATTCTAGATGTTGAAAGAGAACCAGAAACCCATGATAAAGAAACTCAGGGAGGTTCAACTAAAAACGATTCGCACGCGGAACGTGTTTTGGTAGTTTGTTATGATTCTAAATGGAAACACGTCAATTTGAAGCCAAACGATCCGAACGCTATAGTGATATATCATAAGAAGTTTGAAGATATCCGTGTTGCATTATATAAAGGACACGAATATATATCAATGGGCGATCAGTTTAAGGACGAGACGACGTGGAGATGTAACCAATCTAAATATTGCCCAGCACTGCTTTTTATCAGCAAGAATGGCAGTGAGGAGGTCCACCTGGTATCTGAACATAATTGTATCGAGGCAATAGATACTTTGAAGAAATCCCAGTTTAAAAAATTCAAACTTGCCAACGTTATATATTACGAAGGAAATAGTATACCTGGCCTGAATAGCGATTACTTGTCATCTTTAGGTGACAGCATCCTAATACTATGCCGAGATGATAAATATGGTGCAAAAATGGTGCTCTACGTACTCTACGATGGATATAAATATATAAAAAGCCTCGTTACGAAAAACTACTATGAGTATGGGTGTCCATCTGTCGATTGCGCAGGCGCTTTAAGACTAAGTCGTGCTGGTATTGACAACAAAATGGTCCTCAAGATAGGGACCCACTCGTGCCAACAAAATGTCAACAAAAATTCATCACTAAGTGTGCCTGACCCAGTACCGAACGTACTTATAGCAGTGACTCCCATAAACTATAGAACGGATCAAGAACTGGTTTTTTTCTTGAAGCTTAACGAGTTACGTCCAGCACATGAAGGGCCCCCCTTAATATACGTTAACGAAAAGTCAGTTTATTATCAAGATTTTGAATACTGCTTGTCAGCGTCTAGTGATGGTGATTATATATGCAAAACTAAAGCGTGCCACGCGCAAATATACATAACTTCAGATTTTAGAGCTGTTTCTATAGCGACCAAACATATTTGCGCTGAGGAACGTGATCGTACGAGGAGCCGTCTTCATAAGTTGATAAAAGTTTCGAGAATATCTGACTGGAAATTAGGAGAAAATGCAGATGTAACACCCACAACTATTCCTCCGGAAAGTGGAGTTAGTTCTAAACCAGGCTATGTACGAGTTAAATACAAGTATTTTATTTCGCAAAGCACGCTTGAACCGACGCTCGATCCAAATGACGTGGGTACTGTGACAGCGTACTTCGATCGTTCTACCCAACGTGATCTGTTTTATTACAAGGGATACACTTATACTTATGGGGCCAGCCTCCAACTACGTTTATGCAATAAATCAGCGTCATGTGCTGGAGCGTTGATACTGCGCCAAGAATCATCGGAAGTTATGGAGATGGGGGGCCATACTTGTGATCATGTAAGCAGTCTCCCCTTGCTGGATAAACTTACATATCCCCCCAGCACTACAGGTGAAAATGAAATTTCAACTACTGAGAAAATTGGGGATTGTTTGGTTGACAAAGTCGATCGGCCTTGTTCAGCTCTTAGACCAATAGTGTCGTCGAAGAAACCGAGTGGCCCTGGAAAGCCTAGTGGCGTATCAAATAAAATTAGCAAACCGTTACAGGTCACTGAAGCTAAAAAGCCAGCTAACAAAGACCGCGTTGACAAGTTGAAGTATACGCCCGTGAAGATTAGAAACTGTATTAAGAATGGCGTAAGAGTCGCCGAACTAGATCCTAACGACTCAGCTACAGCCTGCGTTTACCGAGATGAAGCTGGACGGCCAGTCATCTATTATAAAGGTTACACCTATCTTTACTACAGTAGCAGCCGCATAATATATTTGTGTAGCAAATCGCGTACATGTTCCGCAGTGCTGAAGCCGCATTTAGTACGTAGATACGAACTCGCCGAGATAGGAGAACATAACTGCTTCTCGACATCCCTTTATAGTTATAGTTCGACGACTGATAGACAATTTGAATCTGAACCAATCATATTCAGAGTTTTCACAGCTGACGATTTTAGCCAAATACCGGGCTTCGATCTCGACGCTCAACCTATCGTCACGATGCTTGTGGGTGACGCGCACCGTCATAACGTTGTTTATTACAGAGGAAATATGTATGTCGACGACAGAAGCTTGAGCTGTGGTCGCGGCAAGCGTCTAACCAGGAAGAGTTGCAATTTATTATACATGTGCGTTAAATCGCACGTATGTTCAGCAGGGTTGAGTACAAATCGCGACAGAACCAGCGCCCTCGAAGTTGGACTACATAGTTGCACGACCGAACATAGCGCTACTGATCACGATAAGCTCTTTCGAGAATTAAAACCTGTTAAAATTTGTCACAGCGATAACGGAAAACTCGGCACCAAGGGCATTATTAATGCACATACCGTAGAGACCTATTTGGAGAACAACGAGAAGGTAACTTCCTACAAGGGATACACCTATATGGATCGAATAACTGCTTGTAGTCACTCTGTAGGCTGCAAGTGCATATATATCTGTCAAAAACGTTCTGTTTGCTCCGCTGCACTTCTTGTGGATGCACACGACTCGGTACTTGAGGTGGGATTGCACAGTTGTACTAAAGAACAAACTTCTTCAGGCATTGCCGTAGAAAATGATGATAACCTTCCTCGGTCCGTTAATGATGAAGACATCTCCAAGGAAGAGCAAAGGACCACTGCAGTGGTGCCTCAAACCCTTACAAGCCCAGCTATGAGTGATGGTCGTCAGTCGCCTGACTCTACAACAACTACTGCAAATATTACGCCCATATCTTCTGTGTCACCTGCTCAAAAATCGAATAAAAGAAAAAGAAACTCTTCTACAAAACGCCCCAAGTCAAAGAGGAAGAGCGACGATATCAGCTATACACCCGTTATTATCATCAATCACCTGAAGAATATGGTAAAGGAAGTCCATCGCGAAGAACAAACGAAATTCACTGAATTGGACCCTAATACGTTTAAGTTCAGAGATTATATACATACCAAGAAAGGAACAGAAGGCCAATATACCATTTACAAGTGCATAGATACCCAGCTTAATAGATGCAGCGGGCGAGTGTTAGTCAGCGATCGCAGAGTAATCTGGGCCAATAGTCATTCGTGCCAAGAAATTCCTAGGCCGGGCTTACTGGCGCAATCAAACTATTTAATCGTTTATTATAACGAAAATATACTTTGCCCGGAAGCCTTATATAAAGGATTCACGTATCTGAGAAAAAAATTAGGCACAAGAGCTGTGAAATGGACCTGTTCCAAGAACGTTCAATGCAAAGGCGCCATTCATGTACTTAGCAATTCGCTTGCAGAATTAGGCAGCCACACCTGTAGCAATCTCGATGCAAAATTAGGAAGTTATAACGTTAAAGCTGCTTCCAATACTAAGGCTTGCCCTATGAATGCAGTCATGTCTAAAATCGATGGCAAAGGAGCTGATTCCAATACTAAGACTTCTCCAATGAACGCAGTCACGTCTAAAATCGATACCAAAGAAGCTGGTTCCAATACTAAGGCATGCCCAATGAATGCAGTCACGTCTAAAATCGATGCCAAAGGAGCTGGTTCCAATACTAAGGCTTGCCCAGTGAATGCAGTCACGTCTAAAATTGACGTCAAAGGGGCTGGTTCCAATCTTAAGGTTTGCCCTATGAATGCAGTTACATCTAAAATTGATGCCAAAGAGGCTGGTTCCAATACTAAGGTTTGCCCTATGAATGCAGTTAAATCTAAAATTGATCCCAAAGGGGCTGGTTCCAATACTAAGATTTGTCCTATGAATACAGTCAAGTCTAAAATTGAAGCCAAAGGAGCTGGTTCCAATACTAAGGTTTGCCCTATGAATGCACACATATCTAAATTTGGCGCCAAAGCGGCTGGTTCCAATACTAAGGTTTGTCCAATGAATGCAGTAACTTCCCAAATTGATACCAAAGGGGCTGATTCCAATGCTAAGGTGTGTCCAATGAATGCAGTAACGTCCCAAATTGATGCTAATGAGCCTGGTTCCAATACTCAGGTTTGCCCTATGAATGCACTCATGTCTAAATTTGGCGCCAAAGCGGCTGGTTCCAATACTAAGGTTTGTCCAAGGAATGCAGTAACTTCCCAAATTGATGTCAAAGGGGCTGGTTCCAATACTAAGGTTTGTCCAATGAGTGCAGTAACGTCCCAAATTGATGCTAATGAGCCTGATTCCAATACTCAGATTTGCCCTATGAATGCAGTCACCCCTAAAATTCATGCCAAAGGGGCTGGTTCCAATACTAAGATTTGCCCTAAAAATGTAATCACGCCTAAAATTGACGCTAAAGCGAAGCCTAAACAGAAAACAATCAAAGCCGAAAGACTTTTTATGGAAGCAACTAAACGCTTCCCGTGGAGTCCCGCGCTTATACCTGTTTTAGATGAAGAAGGCACCCTATGCGTAATCTACCAAGGTCATATATATTTTCACTCATACCAAGCGATAGTAGATGCTACTTCTTCATCTGCGTCGGACTGGATGTGTACCCACATGAATTGCCGCGCGACGTTGCATCTGGATGGAGCTGAAGTAAGTTTTACCTCAAAACATGATTGTTTTCCAGACGTATCCGCGCTATCACTACAGCATCATTCCGTTCAGGTAATACCGACGCACAATCGGCTGCCTCTTCAGGTTTTTCGTGGCAGGAGAAAATGTATCGCCTATGGAGGATACGTTTACCAAGCAAGCAAATACAATATACTAAAGTGTGTGTATCTAAAACCATTTGACTGCCGTGGGATATTAAGCTTGAAAAATAGTAGACCGATAGCGGTTTCGGATCACTCATGTAGAACTCTCAGTTCTAGTGATTGCATGACCGAGAAGAATGTAACCTTAGATCTTGAGACTATGGCTTGTACCGAAAATATCAGTGTAAATGAAGAGGTTGAAGAAGAAAATGGTGCTGCAATTACCATACCAATTAAATCGGAGTGCGATGATATTATTGTGCAAGAACATACTATAAAGGAAGAAGCTGTAGAAGAAACCGATGAACGTACTGCTCAATTCAATGTTAATACGCAAGAACTTGATGACGCTACTATAAAGGAAGAAGCTGTAGAAGAAACCCATGAAATTGATGAAAGTGAGCGTTACGCACGTTCGAAGCCAAATGATATTACTGAAACTACAATATCCCTAAAATCTGAGTGCGATGAAATTATTATGAAAGAACATATAAAGGAAGAAGCTGGAGAAGAAACCGATGAAATTCATTCTTTGGAACGTGCTGCTCAAATTGGTGTGGATACGCAAGAACATCCTGAAATACTCTTACTTGACGACGTTACTGTCGTTGTAAAGGAAGAACCTGTAGAGGAATCGCATGAAATTGGTGAAAGTGAGCATTACGCACGTTCGACTGAGTGCGATGATATTACCATTAAAGAAGAAGACGTTGAACTGGCCTATGCTGAAAACCATACGAGGATACTTCTACTTGATATGCGTGGTTTACCTGATTTAGTACCTTTCGGTGCTCCCTACGATCACGATAATCGTGCAAAGCTGCTTGAAATAGACGATTGTCAGCCGTCACACATTCCTGTTCATAAAGATGAAAGAGTTGAAGAAAACACAGTTTACGCTCCATTTGCACAAAATGAAGCTATAGATTTTGTAACCAATGAAGAATCGATTGCAATCGAAGAGGTAGAACCCATCGCTATATGTGATGACCAAAGTGTGGGGCCAGTGGGGGAAAACCCATTAGATATGGAGGATTCTAATTCGAATATCGAATTCGTCGAATGCCCCAGAGCGGGCATCCCAGTCAATGGCAATGGAACTATTTTAGAGAGGCTACTCACGAATCCTTTTAAGAACGTAAGGTATTCTGGTAGTGAGCCGTTTGTAGAAGAAGGTAGGCTATTAGCACAAAATAGCTTAGGGAGGATTCAAGCAAATGAGCCCATGATTCCAGCAGGAGAATGCGAGCAAGACTTTCAGACCGACAAACAAGTCAGTTGTTCTGAAAGCACAAGCTCGAATAGTAATTATGACGATTTCGAAGATCTAGAAAATTTTATCCCAGCAACGGTGGTCATAGGGAGGAAGCCGAACATATAAATGAGTTGTCGATTGTTGTATATTATATCGCAGAAGAACGAGGAAGAGACTTGCAGAAAGTACAGGTAAGGCCTTATTTTGCATTGGCTTATAGATAAGTAGTCTCTTCATCCCTTCAGAGAGTCGATTAAAATTACAAATTAATTTATTTTTCTTAATATGATTCTGGGATGGAGGGAAAAACATACCACGAAGGCAATTAGAATAGTTCATAAGAGGTCTTAAGTCAAGTACGACCCTCGGTTCCTTAATGAATTTAACTGATCAGATATCGAGACTAAAAATCACTCGAACCCGTAAAGGTAAATTAGGTTAGGTTAGTTAGGGGCTTATAGGCTATTAGCCTCCATATTGCGGCATTTTCAGATATATTGTGTCTGCCCTAAAAATTCAAAAAGCCACTTAGTACAAGAAGAAATTCGCAGAAATTTGCAGGTAAAGGTTAAGTAGGCCCTTCATAAATTAAAAATGCGTTTGTTTTTCTTAAGTTGATTCTGGGATGAAGGGGACAAAAAACAACGAATATGCGTTAAAGGCAGAACGTTTGGATCCAATTAATTAGAATATTTTTCTTGCTGGATAGATATTTGTTTTTTACCCAGGGTGGCGTCTCTCTGCAAGGCGCCCTATTAATAGACCATCATTTTATTATATTTCTGTATTTTTAGATTCCATTGGTGGTTCGGTGATGCTTTGCACCCTAAGCAGCTAGATGATTGTATGGGTATTAAATTTCATGACTCAAATGCAGGTATGTTATATACAAATATCAATGTGCAGAGTAGCAATTTTAGCTAGTACTTTTGGCAGTGTGGAACAAGCACCATTCACCCAAAACAAGTTCGGTAAATACGCACTCCCTCTAATTCGAGTGTCGAGTCACACATAAGGCAAAACGTAGTACTGCCGACGGCTTACTTATACTACAATACTTAATTCAAAATTTTAATTAATTATTATCAAACAACGTTCTATTAGAAATAGCAAACGGTTTAATTGGGAATAACATTTTATTAAAATATTAATATGAAAGTTAATAGAATTAAGGCTGTATTTTACTAGTTAAATACAAAAATATTTAAATAGTTCTGCCTAATTTTATTAAAATTTAATTTAATTTTGATCATATCTGAAAATATTAAAATTATTATTTAATTAGATAAGTGTAGGTATAAGCAAGTAAACAATTTATTATAAATTTTCTATTTCAAACTAATTAATTATTAAGTAATTAATTAATTAAATAGTGTTGTATTAGATTATTAAATTAGTGTATATGTTATTAAAGAATAAAACTAATTTTACGTTATTAATATGCAAGTTATTGATTGAATAGTTAAAGACAAAAAGTCTGCCTAATTATTATTAATATTTCTTATTTAATTTTGAAGTAATTATTCTCATTAGAAATTACTAAGCTTGGCAATTAAGATTAACATTTTTAATTTAATTACAAACCAATTTCAATTTTGATATAATCCTTCTAACTACTTTAATATTTCAATAAAATAAGAATTCAAAATTTCGAAACCTATGTTGCATTAATTATAATAGTTAAATGAAAAATAAAGTCGTTTGTGACACAGTACACGTGTTAGAAGTGAATACTTTTTTACCGAAATGAGCTTAATAACATTAACCTACGGATCCAAACACACTGCGAATATATAATAGAAAAAACATTAACCAATGGATCCAAATACACTGCGAATATATAATAGAAAATCTGTTATAGTGTAAAACGGCTAGGAGACTCGAACCTCTTTCTCTTCCACATTACAGGCGTATATCTCTTTTGCGGGACGAAAAGTATAGTGTAAAACCGGTAGGAGCCCTCTAGAAACAACGCCGCCTACACTAAATTCCGATTCAGTCCAACGCCACCTACACTACAGGCGGGGTTGTTCAGTCACGAAACTTTTCCGTGTCGTCCCGCAACTTTGAAAAAATCACTCTCATGAACCAAAGAAGTATTCACTTCAATAATTGAGTAGCCCTGTCTAATTTTATTAAATTTTCTGATATAATTACAAAAATAGTTTAATAAAACCACTAAGGCTGTTGCTTAGCTGTTCTCACTATTTTTCCTTTCAGGTACCGTCCTCGATGGAAAATCCTGATGATAGGTGGACGTATGTGGACAATGAACCGTCAAGCCGACCCATCAATTTTAGTTTGTCTCGTCAGTTTGAAAAATTGTGAAAAAATGTTCTTATTATGAAAATATGTAGAAAAGCGCATTTTAGACTAATGCTCCGATGTTGTTCGAGTTTGTAAGTACCTAATTTCGAGTTTTTCTTTGTTTATATATGACTTTTTTTTATATATAATGTGAAAAATGTTTTTAATGTGTTAAACTGTTTCTATTATTTCGACACATGCGCCGATATCCTGGAAGTTTCAAACTTAATTATACGTATTACATACAGAGTGTGACAGATTTCTGACTCATCAATAAAATGCAGTTTCTTTATGTTCTAAACCCCAAGAATAGCATATTTATCTTCACATTTTGTCAAGATATTGTATTTAACTGGACTATTTCCCATTAAAATCAAAATAAATTTTATTGTTCAAGAATACAATGCTTATTGCCAAAGTCGAAACTAAAACGAGCTAGTGTGGATCTGGTTAAAATACACATAGTAACACAAAAAACAAGAAATAAAAAACAGACTCGCCTATTAAAGCAATATACACAAATGAACCATATGGTCATCAAGTTGTGAAATTAACTTAAAACTGGTCTTTAGATTAAGCGCATGTACAGGCATACAAACAGGTTCAAATTTTAACTGATCTATATACCTAAATAAATCACCCAGGCAATCCACCAACCCAAGATCCAGATCAATAAAATAAAATTTACATTAAGATTCAAATAAAAAATTATTGGCAAAAAACTCAGATACTGTATAATAGGCTTCACCGATAAGGTGTATTCTGACCGTACGCCGAAACAAGCCAAGTGAGCTTAAGGAGGTCATTTCAATAGAACAAAGTTATTTAAGACGAGCGACACTTGGCACCAACCCTCTCCGATTTGGCTGATTTTTTGTGAGCATGTTACCCATCTAGAGAGTAGTCAAAAGCCAAAATATTAGGTTCCGCAACAACTTATTGGCTAAACTGTAACCATTTTTCGTTTTTTTTTACATTTTTTACTTGAATTTGGGTATTTTCGATTACGCAGAGGTTTTTGTACTAAGTGGCTGAAAATTGGAATATTGGGCAAAAACTCTTAAAATTTATCAAAAAGTCCCAAATCTTGAGGAAATGTTCAAAAAATCTCTTCTTTGACTATACGAGGCGGTTATTTTATAGAGAAAGAACCAGCGAATCCAATGAGTCCATACCCAGATTTTTAGAACGAAACGTTTAGAAATTGCGCGGCTTCAAAGTTGGAGGTTTTTTTTGCTTTCAAAAATCTGAATTTTTGATCTCGTGGGACATTGTCCGACCTACACGCTTATTTTGCGATGTACCTAGCCATCCTAGAGCGCTTGGTGTGGGCAGCGGGATGCGACAGAAAGTGACAAACGTGCGCTGTGCTGCAGCGCAGCGCCCTTAGCCGGAGCGCCAGAGTTCAGGGTAAGCAAACCTGCCAAGCATGCGCGTTGGATAACTTGCCTACCAGGGGGCTTCGACTGCTGGTGTCCGGCGTTGTGCTGTATAAGGGCCAGGTCCTTTTCCTCTCCTCCCTACAACCTCACCCGCCCTACTGTCTCTCCCATCCAGCCTCCTTGCACGTAGTTGACCAGATGGCATCAGATGTTTGGACTGCCTACTATGCATGAAACAAAATAATAAGGGCCTTTAATGAGTCCTTCTCAAAATTCTCAGAGTGTACATTTCGTTTAGATCAGAGGAAGTTAAATACATTTTGTTAAGCTTCTCTTCAAGTGCTACTTCACAAAGCACATGTGAAAGGGGAATTGTTGCAGTGTTCATATCCTTGAGCGAATTTAGTTCCTTGGCTGACAGATTCCGCATCAGGAGTTACACATCCACTTCTGATTCGTCGCTGTAGACGTTGGGGACCATTGCAATGTATCTATTTTTTTGCCAGCCGAACAACAACATACATTCCACTGAAAATACTCAAAGTTTCGGATGGTCTGGGGGCCTTGGTGAGGGCATCATTTAAAGAAGGCTCATCATACTGGTCGACCAGTGAGAGGAGACTGGAAGGGAGAGACGGTAGGGCAGGTGAGCTTGGAGGGAAGAGCACAGCCCCCGGGTTAGCACTTTTGTATCGAGCATTCAGTAAACCGCTTTTTATAGCATGACTGTAATATAAATGCAATATAATTGTTAGCTAGAATACCCCCCGTTACGTTTCTCCAAATATTTGAACACTTCATGCGTCGCCCTCCGCTCGCTTCGCTCGCTACGGGGGCGCAATTAATGATAACTAACCCAAAATATGAAAAACCTGCACATTTATATTATAGTCGCGCTATAAAAAGTCTGGATCTCATATGCTTGATACAAATAAGCCCTCGAGTAGGCCAGTTATCCAAAGAGCATGCTTGTGGCCATATTGTTCCTTGGTCAATTTTACACTAGGTAACTGATTTTCAGCTACTTAGTACAGAAAATCTCTGCGTAATCGAAAATGCCCAAATTCAAGTCAAAAATGTGAAGAAAAAAAAACCGAAAAATGGATAAAGGTTAGCCATTAAATTTTTGCGGTACCTAATATTAGCCTTTGACTATCCTCTAGGTGGGTAACATGCCCACACAAAATTAGCCAAATCGGAGGGGGTCGATGCCAAGTGTGGCTCTTCTTAAATAATTTCGCTCATAGGGCGATGATTAAACATCTTCTTACTCTCATATATAAGAGATTTCTTGGTCAAACTGGAATTTGGAATAGGCAACGACAAGGCATAGGCCCGGCGTTTGGTACCTGGGCTCCGAGCCAAAGAGCCTGCTCTTATTCTTGTATATAAGGCTCACAGTTTCCAGGATAAACAACGGCAGGGTTAATATTCGTTGTTATTTAAATAAGGGCCTGCGAAATCTCTCGGCCTTGCGCCACACAAACATCTAACTGCTCGTTTCTGCAAAATAAAGATTGTTTCAAAAAGTCCCCGGTTACAGTGACCCCAAACCGCAATGCCATAGCGAAGCCTGGACTCAACCAAGGCATAATAAACGCCCCTTGCAGCTGAAGCGTCCAACTCCCCAACGACCGGCAGTCCGAACAGCAAAACACGCAGAAGCCATCTTTTTGCTTAAGCAAGCAATGTGCCCCTCGAACCTTAAACCCGCGTCCAGCCGAAGAGTTTAGCATCATCAACGGGCCCCAAGGAGCTGCTCCCAAGCGACACTCGGCCCCACTTGTATTTAAATCCCACAACATGGGCCTTATCTATATTTAGTGTCAGCAGGTTTTGCGTTAAACCACTCCCTTACCTTCACCATATCATGTGTTATTTGGTTGTTTAGACCGTGTATTGTCTCTAAGTGCCATAGGATTGTAGTATTATCCGTAAGGAGGGTAAATTTGCCCTGAATCTTAACACAAATCAGATCATGTATGTATAGAAGAAACATAATATCTGTCCTTTTCGATGCGGATCACCCAACAAACACGCGCTGACTACCGCCTTCAGGAAAAGTCCGAAGCCACTCCAGAGCGAGGCCCCTTAACTCAAATCGATGAAGCGTTAGAAGCAGTATTTCGTCACTGACACAGTAAAAAGCCTTGGATGAGTAACAAAACACCGCCGCCGTGGCGCCCCCCACATTAAAAAATCCATACACACTCTCGAGGAATCGAAAAATAGCATCTCCTGTATTCTTATTAGCTTGAAAGCCAAACTGGCTGCTATTAATAATGATGTTTTTCTTCAACATTGTGGCATAAAAACAGACCAATAATTTTAACGATAATAATCTATACTCAACACATATAGTGAGTTACAAATTCCCGAACCACCAATGGGGATCGCTCCGTCTGGTCGATACAAACAAATTAATTTATTAACTACAAGCAATTACAAGAGTGGACTGTATTAAAATAGGGTGGTGGGGTTTTACACATAGATATGAATTGAAACCAGGTACCTAGGTATGTTAATGTACTTTATTATGCATTTGCAATTGATGTAAAAAAATAAGTACAATTTTTAAATACTTAATCTACTTCCATGCATTCAATCATTCACTCACATAAAAATTAAACACAAAATGGTGCTTAATTAATATATTTACTAAAAAGTCTTGATTTGTTAATTTAAAATGAAGCTTTTGTCTTTAAAATTTCAACTTCCTCTTACAAAATACCTTGATCTACGCTTCTCTTTACTTCTCTCTAACCAGGCAGGGATCTGACTTCAAATCCTTAACTTGATTCTTATAGGCACGATTTGAGCTACAAATTCGCTACCGCCATTTTACTGCTTTTCTTCAACTACAGGATAGGTAAGCCGAGACGCTACGTCGTTTCTGGCCTTAAGGAATTGCGTTATAAATGCCTAAACGAGGTATTTGTCCCACGTGGACAAAAATGACAGAGGTACACTAAATATTCTCTAATATTTGTGCATACAAATGGAGAAATTACCTAAAAGGGTGAGACCTTTTGGCGCGAAGATGAGAACGAGAACTTTCGCTCTTGCTTGAGCGAAAGTCTAAACTGCACTTGCTAGAGAGCGGTGACGGGACCGATCTAGCACATGTGTATAATCTAGGATGTAAGACACTTTCAACTAATTATTTGCTTTAAACAGACCTAGGACAGGGCTAGATGTTTTTCGGCGCGAAAATCTAAAAGAGCTGTGACGAAACAGATCCTACGCGGATGAGTGTTTGCAACGCACTGAAATCTGATTTGTCCATATATATACCTAATACAAATTTGTCTATCGCTAGGCGGCAGAGTACGGCAGAACAAAATAAGTAGGGATTCGCGGGAAAATCCGCGTGGGTTTCATTTGAGGTGAAAGCATCTTCCTTCTTTCTTCGACACGTGGTTTACTGAACACTGACGAAGACACGGATATATTTTAAATTGGAAACGATTAAACACGATTGAATTGACGAAATGTCATTTTGCGTTCGAGAGAATGCCGCATATGACGGACTCTATTATACCAACAAACCAGGTTCGCACTAAGGAGTCGTAATGAAGAACTGAAATATGCTGCTTTAAATACACAAATTGGGTTGTACCCGGGGTGAAATAAATCTATTTTGAGTTTAATTACGGTTCATTCATACTACATACATACAAGGTGTTGTCACCAAACTATACGGTGAAAAACGATAGTTTATACACATGTTGAGGCGTTTCCCCAACACCGTCTATTTCCTAAATATAAGCAATACTATATTTATATTTATTATTTTGTCAAGAAATTGTGAAAATATTGCTTATGTCAATTGGGTTAAGCTAAAAATTTGAAAATTTTCACCTTGCAGCTTGTAGCCTTCGGCAACATTGCTACAAGCTACAATCGTCCTTGAACTGGAACTTTCTGTGTAAATCGGGACTATCCTAACAAAATTGAGGCAGATGGTAACCCTGCTATCCTCTGCCATATATTAATTGTATTAGCCTAACCAATATACTGCAAGCAATATTAAAATGCTTCCATTATATACCCTGCACCACTCCTGCTTCCTCCCTAAAATACATATTATGAATGTGCTTATCGCCAACGATAAAATGATTTCTTTGATCACTAAGCATCACTTCTCCTAGCCATACAGATAATAACTGAGGAACGAAATATGACTATTGCTTGCTTCATTGCTTTATATTAAAATTTTATTTTTAGTCCGAACTGCTGAATAACACTCTAACCAATCCATTTTATTGGACGTACAATAATCGCGCAAAAATTTTATAACAATCCTACCAATACAGTCTTTATCCACAAATACACATTCCTCTTCCACATAATAAGTGACGTTAATGCTTCTAATATCCGTATTATCACTGTTAAGAACCGCCACCGTATAAAATTCTTTTACAAATTCGTACGCTAAAACGTCGCTCCCAAAAAAAATCCTTAAAAAATGAAAGTCTAGAAGTTTCTGAATAGCCTGTATTGGACTGGGTATGTTCGATTTGATGATGAACGTCGCGAAATGCCACAGCCCATGCTCGACTATGAGTAATACGGCTATTTTTAAGATCCTGCGCCTGTCGCAAAGACAAAGCGAGTTTGCATAGAGGTACTTGAGCATTTCGGATACATTTTCAGTAAGATCTTCATCAGTAAGTCGCATATTTTGAAAATGCTGCATTGAAGACTTAAAAAATCTCTTATCTGGCTCTGATTTTTTCTCTATTTTCGCTAATATCAGAAGAGTTATAAAGAGTTTGTATGTGTTATTCACAGCGCCTTCATAACTACGTCTTAACATGTCCAATACATCATAACAGATAATTTGGACGTCCTGGAATTCTTCAAACAACCGTAGAATAACCTTAAAATAGCACATCAGCAAATAGTTGCTTGCGTTTTCAACATCAAGCGCTTTGCGAATTAAGATCATTAAAATATCATCACAAAATTGCTCTTTGGTTAATCTATCCACTAATATTGATAATACTTTCACTTGCAGATATTCCGGTATCTCTTTGTTCAGTATAGTAAGCAAAGCATGCGATAAGTCGTTTATACGTGTATTAATAACCAGAAAAGGCACATAGTTGTGTAACCACATCTTCTGTTGGTAATCGTTCGTATCAATGTCGATGTTCTGTAGAACACTCAAAGAGCAACGCACTGA
Source organism: Pissodes strobi (assembly GCA_016904865.1). NCBI lineage: Eukaryota > Metazoa > Arthropoda > Insecta > Coleoptera > Curculionidae > Pissodes > Pissodes strobi. The sequence goes on along the minus strand of MU182870.1, from coordinate 3,750 downwards.
AACGACTTTCACCAAAAGGCAATCAAACTGCCTCGAGTTGAAGCGCGAAAAGAACATAGTCATTTCATTTAAACTTTGATGAATCCTGTAGAAACCTTTCGGCCTGAAAGGCTTATCCAATTTAGAGTCGACGTATTTATCAAACAGTTCCTCTAGCAAGTGCATGAAATTTCTCAAAGTGTGTTTGCTTCTGATATAGTTAAAATTTTCCATTATAAAATCCACAATATGCTGCACAATACCGGGAATATGATCATCCAAGCATAGAGAAACGTAAGCTTTTGCTGCAAAAAGTCCGTAAAGATCCGAATTTTCTTTAATCAGAGTGACGAACGCTTGCAAAAAGGCTTCTCTTGTTACTGCACTGAATTCCGTAGTGTAAGGCTGCCTTTTGAGCTGAGACTCTAGGAAAAATTGCATAACCGCTAAGGCGGAATCCGTCAAAGGGTTGTCCGTGAGAATTTGGCAGAACGGCAAGGCTATTTGTGGAAAAAGGGCGAAAAGATCTTCCACCGACTTGGAGCGGGTGTTACGGCCAATCAGGACTCCTAGAAACCTGTCGATGAGGGCCTTCGCTAGTTGGACGCACGCGTTACTGCAATAAAAACAATTAAGTGTTAGCTTTGGAAAAAGTACAATAAGTATGTACTTACCGAACCACCCAATTGCGGTTTTTAAAATGACGTACACACTCCAGAATGACTCCGGGCGCGTACTTTAGGGTGTGACTGTGCAGGGTGTTGTCGGACATCATGATTTCGGTACAATGTAATGCTGCTGCTGTGGTAGCGTCTGTACACGTTTCGTTCGACAATACTTCTAGCAGATGTTTTAAGGTCCATGTGAGAAGGTACTGAAAACGTGCATTTGAGAATAGACAAAAAAAATAATGCACACTAACTGACCTTTTGCGGACTAGAATCCGATAAACATAAGGCATGAAGAACCAATCGCGTTTCGGGATTCCTGCGAATCGTCAAATTCTGCACCGAAGCGGCTTGTCCTAGTTTCTGCAATGTTTGATCGAGTAACTTCACTTTGAAATTGGCCAGACTTTGCTTCTTTTTCTCTAGATTAATGGAGTAATAAAACATTAGTTTGTTTACATGCACGTCGAAGTACAAATTAACTACTTGTGTCAGTGCTAAGACTAATAAAGCAGTTTACATTTGTGACGTGTGGACCTAAATAAATAACATTGTTTTATATTGTTGTTGTTCAAAAACCATTTTGAACACGCTTTCAAATCTAACGATTTAATTGTGTACAATTTTAACATTCCACGCCACTGTCCTCGCATTTCAACGCAATAAAATCCATGGCATTATAAGATCCTTTACACAAATAGTGCACTATATAAAAATCGACCTTTCCTCGCTTCGCTCGCTACGGGGGCTCAAGAAAAGGAAACTAACCAGGTGCTAACCCAAACTAACCCAAAATGAAGAAAAAACTGTTTAGAAACATAATCTTAAAAAAATATATAAAAAAAGCAACGCGGTTTGAACCCGGGCCGTCCAGGTGAGACCCAGTTGTCTAAACCTCTACACCACGAGAGCTCTTGACAGAAATCGATTTTTTCATAGTGCACTATTTGTGTAAAGGATCTTAAAATGCAAATCCATGGCGATACTACTAGCGCCATCTCTTGTTACAACGTTTATCCACTGCGTCAGCCAGTCTAGATCGCTAAAATCCGCAGCATTTTAAGATCCTTTACACAAATAGTGCACTATGTAAAAATCGACCTCTCCTATTGGTCGATCCATCTCGTATTACGATATGTCTGCGTGATGCAATCGATTTCTGTCAAGAGCTCTCGTGGTGTAGAGGTTTATACAACTGGGTCTCACCTGGACGACCTAGGTTCGAACCCCGTTGCTGTTTTTTTTAAGATTGTTTCTAAACAGTTTTTTCTTATTTTGGGTTAGCACCTGGTTAGTTTCCTTTTCTTGAGCCCCCGTAGGAGCGAAGCGAGCGGAAGGCCATGCGGATCGACCAATAGGAAAGGCCGATTTTTATATAGTGCACTATTTGTGTAACGGATCTTATAATGCAAATCCGCACGGCCTCTAAACTCATCTGACCAATCACAGCGCCTTCTACAGAAAAACGGCGATATTCCTAGCGTCATCTGTTGTAACAACGTTTACTCATCCGCACCGGCACCCTGCCAAAGAAGCAGTTCTGCATCCAGCCGCGTAATTCGTGCAAACCAATCACCTTAATGTATTTCAAACCCCAAGGCCGTATCAGCTACACTATGCAGGAACACAGTCGGACATTCGGCCAATATCGGCAAGACTGAGGTAATCAAGTTAGTGCCTCTAAATTTCCGATCTTTAATAATTAAATTCATAATTCCTAGTCAGCGTATTTCGACCAGATCTGTGTTAAGATGCATAAGTTTATGCTAGACAATCGCTGATGTTAAGTTTCATATAACTTCTCTCTAGTTACATCATTTGCCCTTTTCTAAGTTCCGCATTGACGCATCTTCTCTTGCTAGAAAGGGAGGAGTCAACGGCTTCGAGCTGATCTAGTTCCTAGTTCTCACGTTCTTCTAGCAAGAAATAGCATCTCTAAGTAAGTCGCGCTAAAGGCGCTGTTCCCGCCGGCTTGGCGCCAAGCCGCCAAGTTTTCACGTTTTGAGACCTCATAGTCTCTCTAGTTCTTTACTCATGTACCACAGTGGTATCCAGCCATAATCATCGTCATCTCAAGCCTACAAAAAGGTATTTATTGGCACCCTGTCTGCCATTACTCTTACATGTATGACGCTGTACCATCGCTGTACTGGCGTCCCCATTGGTCTCGCCCATGGGAGTTCATCGCTGTAGAGTCTTGTCTCTAACCACAAGTAATCGAGTCTTGTCTCGAAACCCAAGTAAGTAAACTCACATGTATGGAATCACTCTCTCTCAAGAAGCTGTACCATCGCTGTACTAGTGCCCCATTGCAATCGCCCATGGGATTTCTCACAATAGAGTCTTGTCTCTAACCAATATTAATCGAGTCTTGTCTCGAATCTCAAGTAAGTAAACTCTCACGTTTACAATCACATTATCTCAAACGCGGTACCATCGCTGTGCTAGCGTTCCCATTTGGTCTTGTCCATGGGTGTTCACATTCTCCATGCTTTATCAAAGTATAACACTGGTTTGTTATACTCTGGCCTTATTCTAATATAAGGATTACACTGCACTAGTGTGCAAATATTCTCATGTTTTATTGCAATATAAAGATATCATCAATGCTATTTCCTACGCGGAATTCAGCCTACCTATGCTACCTGCATAGCATGTTTTACAATCATTTTTGCGTGTATAAAAACCGCATTCACAAGGGCATCCGTGTCATGCCACATGCATATATAACTGCAGATCTTAAGGAGTGGTTTGTAGCAAACAAACTTACCCTTAACAATGAAAAAACAGTTAGCATGGTGTTTGGACTGAGGGAGATTGAGAGTTAAAATCCAACGAACGTGAGATTGCTGGGGGTTCACCTCGACCCAGGACGGTGCTGCTGAATGGAAATGCCGAAGCGAATGAGGGATATATGCTGGAGTTTTTTAGCGGAGAGAAAGGTGATGAGTGGGAAATAGGAAAGGCAACCGGGGAGAGGTTGTTATGCAGGGAAGGGTGGCTGAGAAGGATGTCTGACCTAGAGAGAGAGGACGGAGTGAAAGGGCAGGCCTTTGCGGATGACCAAATAATTGTGATACCGGGTAGGTCAGTGCGCGAAATA
>MU182869.1:204125-260503 GCA_016904865.1 Pissodes strobi | reverse complement strand
TATAACATCGTTAGTCGCGTTGTATCTCGCAGATACAAATAAAGAATGTAATGTTTTAATTTAAAAAAAAAGTATTCTAATAGTGAAAAAACGGTAATATTTATTATATCATTTTATAAAATATGTCCTAACGGAGTAAAAAAGTAACCAATATTATAACAAAATTAATCAGAAGAATCATTTCTCGCTTCATCTGTATTCAGGCATTTGTCGCATATTGTCTTGGCATGTAATTTTAAACATAAATATGATTTAGATTTTTTACAGCTATATGTAGGAAAAGAAGTTTTTTTATTGAGTTCGTAGCATGGTTGGCATCTTTTTATTTTCTTGGTAGCTCCCGGAGTACCGGCTTCTGGTGACGTACCGCGTGTTTCCTGATGTGATTCCGGCTGCTTGTATTTCTGCAACATCACCTGGATGTCTCTTGACAAATTTACTAACTGAGCTCTTTTTTTCATTTTTTCATCTAATAATTCAAGACCTAATTTTTTTATATATTCTCGTCGTGAACAAAATTCATTCTTATTGCCGAAAAAAAATCACCCGAGAATTGATACACGCTATATTTAGCAAGTGAAAGAAAATCACCATAGGCCATCTTTTTGTAGATCTGCTAACATTATACGTAGCACAGAGTTTGTCAAGAACATCAACGCCAGACTTTGTAGCATTGTAAAATTGAATTATTTCTGGCTTCTTCTCCATATCACCTGCAACTTCATTGGATCCAATATGCATGCTTGACAAAAGGACGACGGTTTTTCCTTTCTTTGGGACATACGAAACTAAAGTTTCATTTCTTGTGTATCCGAAAAGACTTTCATATTGATTACGTCCCATGGGTGATACAAATTTAGCAGGAATTGCTCTCTTATTCTTACGAATCGTTCCCACATAAGAAAGTTTATTGTTTTCCAATTTTCGAATTAATTCCAAACTGGTAAACCAATTGTCAGCAGTAATATTGCGGCCAGATTGTAAAATTGGTTCTGACAACCTCATGACTAGATCAGCTGCAGAATTACTTTGCCTGAAAGGTCCTTCCGGCTGTTGACCACAATTTCCATATTGGCAGCATAAAATAGTTTAGCATCACATAAGCAGAGTATTTTTATACCGTACTTATTAGGCTTGGAAGGTATATTGCCTGAAGCCACATCTTCCCCCGAAATGCAGATAGCATTTCATCTACTGTGATATTCTGTCCAAGATGGTAATGAATTTTGCAGTTTTCAACAAAAGTGGTAAACAGGTCTTTAGCTGCTGCTAAATGACCAGACGCACGTCGCATTTCTCTTGTTTCTTTATTATCAAACCTCAAGCATCGTAATAAAAATCTGAAACGTTTCTCAGACATAGCCATTCTAAAGACATCTATTCCTAGTCCATTGGACACCCAAAAATCGGCTAAATTTCGATGACCTCCTCGGAAGACACCGGTCAGGTAAAAGAGCCCCAGAAATGCTTTTATCTCAATTTTATCTGTTGGAAAACAATCTCTGACTCTTTGTAACTTTGCCTTTATAGTATCTATGTGCTGATTTGTATATTCAACTATCATAGTTAGGATATTTTCACTAAAAAAGAGATTCCAGCATTCGACTTCTGTTTTTGCATTCAATGCAGTTTGTCCCACAACGCCCGGTAACTTTACTAAAATATTATGTGGTCTCATTCGCATTGGCTTGGTAGGAATTTTGTTCCATCGAGTCCCATCTTTACCAAGAAAACAGTTTTCCAGCTGTTCTTCCTCCCCCGATTCACCATCACTCATCTCATGGTCGGTGTTGGAATCTGTTGACCTGGTTTCCACATGGTCCTCGGTCTCAGAATCGTCAGACTCGCCAAAATCTTCTTCAGGCGCCTGAAAAACCTCTTCTTCGTCCTAAAATGCAATGCGATTCAGTTCATCAATGTCCTCTGGATTTTTTAGGTCATATATTTTTTTATTCATTTTTATCACTGATAAAAACAAAAACACTCGTCGAATTAATACTACACATAAACAAAAATTAATTATACACAACTTATATACCCGTTTCACGTAAGCCTAAAAATGCGACTGTCGCGTCGGCCCAACCCTAACAAGAATAGTCGCGTTATATGTCAGAGGGCACAAATCCGGCGCCGGGATGGTTTTGCATAAATTGTAAAATCCCAAAAAAAGGTATGGGCCTATAATTCTAGGAAAGTATTCACTACTAGTTACTTAAGGATTAGTGCAGGCCATAAAATTATATTGTTATTCTTTTTTCAGATATCAACATAAATATTAGGCGTGTATCTGTCAGATACATGCGCGACTAATGTACGGTTAATACAATCTACAAGTTTAAATATAGCATAAACTGTACTTGGACCATTTTGAAATCCAAACTGATTTTCACTTAAAATTGTGTTTCCCACAAAAAAGTGCAGTAGTCTGTCTTTTAGACATTTTTCAAATATTTTGGTAAAAGTACTTATTAGTAATTAAAACTAGTAAACAAGTAAAAATAAGCACATCAAATAAAATCACAAGCAAATCAAAAATCTATAACATTTAAATAGGAACCTATTCTTGTTTTAAAAACATTCTCATATTAACGAAGAGATCAACATCAAAAATATTTATCTGGTTGAACCATCTACATGCCCTATATAAAGGAGCCTTACTACACAGATTAGTCAAATTGACTGGAGGAAAAAACAGGTGATATCTCCTGGTGTTGGCATGAGGTGCACAGAAAGGTAACTGGCTTAAAAGTGCAGAACAATTCACTTTATTATTGCACAGCCTGTATAAAAGCATCTGACTAGATAGAACAGTGTTGAGCTTTAGTGATAAAAATAATTGAAAAATCTCCAGAGGACATTCCTGCTCAATACCTCTCTCGGGGTATACCTCATCAACTTTAAAGGAGAGGTATTTCAAAACCCTACGCTGTACAAACTTCAACCTATTAACATAAACATTGTAAATGGGAAACCACAGCACAGAGCCATACAATAACTTAGACCTAACCAGAGAATCATACAGTACAGTCAAACTAGACATACCTATTTTCAAACTGCGATCAAGATTTAACCAGGAACCCAAGGGACTTTAAAGCGGAGCCAGTGACCTGAGTTATGTGCTTGCTAAATGTAAGCTTCTTATCTACTTCAATGCCCAAATCTCTTACTGAACTGCAGTCAAGCAGCTGGGAGCCATTGAGAGTATAAGGAAACATGATCTCTTGATTAAGGATGGAAATGGTCATTTTTTTGCACTTAGAGCAGTTTAGGGGTAATTTGTTTCCCTCACACCACTCAAGGACTCTATTCATATCCTCCTGCAGCCTTAGACAATCCTCCAGGCAATCTATGATGCAAAAAAGCTTCAAATCATCCAACAAGGTCCACAATATCATTGATAAATAAGCTGAATAACATTGGGGCTAAGTTACTGCACTGGGGTGCACCACTTGACTCTAAGTAAAACGCTGATTTAAAGCCATTATATTCAACATAATGAAGCCTATTTTTTAAATAAGAAGTGAAAAATGCAACAAGATTGGGATGAAAACCAACCAATGCCAACTTTCGAGCTAACAAACCATTATCCAGCCGATCAAAAGTCTTAGAGAAGTCTGTGTACAGTACATCTAGATTCATCCACTTATTAATTGCTTGATATGCTATTTGCAGAAAGCATGCCATATTAGTAACCGTAGATCTTTTTTGAAAAAAGCCATGTTGTTTTTCTAAAATTATATGTTTAAGTTGATAAGACAATTTGTCATGCACACAGACTTCAAAGGCCTTCGAAAAGTTAGAAAGGATTGAAACTGGTCTATAGTTTTCTATGCTGCTACGATTGCCACTCTTAAATATTAGGCAAAATTTAGCTATTTTCCACTTCTCAGGGAACGTATTTGTTCTAAGACAAAAGTGGTGCAGCTAACACCATTGCACAGTCGCGTAAAAGAAATGAGGGTATTATATTAGGGCCAGCAGTCTCTTTGCTTTTTAATTTCTTTAAGGCACTTATAACATCTGCCTCAGTGACATTCTGGAGTAAGATACTATCCGACCTGCTGACATTATATTCCTGGTGAGGAGCCGCATCAGATTTAATTAACATAAACGCTTTTGAAAAAGTCGGAGAAGGCGTTTACAATATTTTCAGGACCCTCTACACTGGAATCATCCTAGATCATAGAACCAGGTATACGTGAAGAGTTTTGTTTTTCCAGAATTGTTTAGGATCACTCTTAATAGATGCCTCAGTCTTATATATATACTCCTTATAGGCAACATCAATCTTTGCCTTAACCACCCTCCTAATAGGTACTCCTAAAATCCTCATAATCAGCAGGACTCTTAGTGTGGCGCCATTTTTTATGTTTGGTAGACTTTAAACCTAGCAATTCTCTAATTTCGCCAGTATACCATACAGGATATGAAGATTTATGCTTGTGACCGTGAAACAAAGGAACGGCCCAATCAAAAATTTCAGAAATCCTCACATAAAAGGTGTCAACTGCCTAATTAAGATCTGAATAGGAAGACAGAAAAGCCCAATCTATATCAGAGACAAGCTGGTACAAGTAACGAAAGTTTGTCCTGCGAAAGTTATATTTGCGACCTTCAGGATTAGAAGGAAACACCATGTTATCAGAACCAGGGACAGGTCTCAACAAAATATTAATAGCAGGATGATATGCAGCTTCAGTGACGAGTGGCTGGTCCCTTTCCACAGAACACTGAAAGTTAGAAAGGACCAAGTCCAGCCCAGCAAGCTGCCACTGCAATTTAGTATATTATTAAACTGGGCTAGATAAAAAAAACGCCATAAATTCCCTCAGGGCTGCAAGCTTTAGGTTTAAATCACAGACATTATCCAGCATAAATCTCACATTAAAATCACCGAGCAGTACAATCTCCTGGCCCTCAATTACCCTAAATGATGAGGGGTAATCAAAAAGAACCAGATAGTCATCCAAAGATGAATTAGGTTGCATGTAAATAACAAAAACAAAAATATTTGAACTCTTAACACTAACTTTGCAATCAACAATGTCCACTGCAGGAAAAGCTCATTTTTGTTGTTTACCAAAAAGCAGGCACATGAGATTAGTTTAAAAATTTATAGATTCAATAGCAAAATTATGCCCTTGTTGACAGAAAATAGTGTCTATTTCGTTGTATACAACTCGTTACAAGGCGTAAAACCGATTTGTAATGTCTTATTTAACAACATTCTCTTCTTAATAGTAGAAGCTGCAATCGTGAGAATAATTATAGTTAAAACTGTGCAAATTTCAGCGAATGGTCTTGCAAAGCTAGTGCTGTAGGCTAGTGAGGCCTTTATAAAATGTAGTAGAAGAGATTCGTGTAACGATAGTACTAAATTATCTGTGATTTTATGAAAAATACATCGGGAGGAAGGTTTAATATTCCCAATATAATGCTATCTAACGTTTCGACTAAGATCGATGTCTGTATGGGTCTTTGGTTTCGAGGTACCATCCCTGTGCTTGCTGGGGAGGAAAATCGACATGATATACCATCTTTAGGTTTCTCTATGCGGCATATCTATATGAATCAGGGTGAGGTAGCGGCGGTGGTGTCCTGTGACTTGCCTAAGGCCTGCCTTGTCTGTCGAAGCTGGAACGGTATGGATTTAAAGGTTTTGCTATTTACTGTTTTTTTCCGACCGAGCTAGTAAACAGCGTGGACGTGGAAAAGTTAACTTTCTTCAAATTAATAGAATTAAGTCAATTAAGCTATACTAACACCATTGTTTTGTAAAGACAATGCTAACACCTTCCTCTATGTGATTATAAGACCCATCCATTCCTTTTAATTTTTTCATTATATCTATTTGGTTTTAAAAATCTTTAATATTCAATTAAATCAAGACAACCTAGGCTTCCTCAACACGTGATTGGGGAAATGAGGGAGAATTCTGGTCATTGGGCTGGTCCCAGATTTTCCTGTTCTGCCGCCAAAGGAGCAGGTTACCATTCCAAACTTTGCTGCAAAGGATGATAATGTAGTGCGTTTCTCGCAAAATATACACAATTATACCCAGATGCCATCATACAGCAGATATTACAACTAACGAAAGACAAAAAATTAGAACCCCACCTCCACAACCCGAATACAGTACAGAAGAACATCAAGCTTGCCTGATACAGCCTTCAGTAAGATTTAAAACCACACCAATAATATCAGCTCTATCCTCCCCTCTATACATTCCGGAATCTCCTGTGACTCAGATCTCGCAAAAAATGTAGGCAATATATGCTAGAATTTATGGGATTCGGAGAAGAAGGGTCCAAGAGAGTTGGTTAACAAAATATATCATGAGTTTAGTTCACCCTAGGGGTACAACTGGTAGAGAGGAGGGCTTTTCAAGCCCTAGTTGGAGTTAGTACTATTCAATGAAAATATTAAAATACTTCAATGGAATATTAGAAGTCTTTGTGCCGATCGTTCTAATTAAGCAATTTTTATTAAAGAGTGTTTGTCTAATATTGTAGCTTTAAGTGAAACATGGTTAAACCCAGGAATCACTGCTAATTACCCTGGATATATATCTTTTAGACGGGACCGCCCAGCCAGCAAGGGTGGAGTTACTCTTAATCAGGAATAATCTTGATGTTAATGAGTACCATATTGATAATTCATTTCTGAATCAAATTGTGCAAGTTCAGTGTAATAAGATTGTAAAGCACAATATTTATCTTGCAAATTGTTATATTCCCCTCAATGTGTATATTGATTATAATTCTTGGACACGTCTTATTGACTCCATTCCTGACTCCAAAATTATTGTAGGAGACATGAATGCAAATCACCCTTTACGGGGGAACTCTATGGCCAATCGGAATGGGAAGGTTATTGGTAATTCTCTGGAACAACTTCATTTGGTAATATTGAATGATGGAAGTGCAACGAGACAAGATCACCGAATTTAAATATATCTGCAGTTGATCTTTCTTTAACCAGTGTGGCAATAGCGATGAAAATGTCTTGGTCTATCTTGGAGGATCGTGGTAATAGCGATCATTTCCCCATAATATTGAATTATAATACAGATGCTTCGTATGCACTTTTGAATTTTAAACAGAAAAGATGTTTCAAAAAAGACAAATGGGAGAAATACCATGGTAAAGTTCTCATATTTCGTTCAGAGGTAGATACTATAAGCTATCAGGAATCCCAAAATGTTATTAACTCTGCAGCGGACCGATCTGTCCCTGTATCTAAGCCCTCAAATCACAAATTTGTCACTCCCATATGGTGGGATCATGAATGTACGAATTAGCCCAATCGTAGAAGATTCTTTATTAGAAATTTAAAATATACCTAATCCTAGCTTGGAAAGGTATCTACAAACTAAAAAGGTGATTGCTGAAATAAGACATATCTTTCTTACAAAAAAAGCGACAGAGTTTTAAATCATTTTACTCAACACTTAACATACACTCTTCTCTTCCAAATGTCTGGAAAGTTATAAGAAAGTTTTCAAGGAATCATGACTCTTCAGGTAGATTCAGCCTTCCTGACTCAAATGTTGCTAAGGATATCCTGGGTAACTTGACTTCCTGCCAACTGGAACCTAATTTCAGCTTAGAGTACCCTCTAGAACCTCCTCATAATGTCAGCTTATTGGAGTTGGCAAATGCTATAAACAATACAAAGGATTCTGCCACAGGTCTAGATGAAATCTCTTATTCTATGATAAAAAAATTGCCAGATAAAGGAAAAAGGATGTTGCTTAAAAGTTATAATGATTGTTTAGAGAACGGGATCATTCCGGAGGAGTGGAAATCCGTTTTGATACACCCTATCCTGAAAGCTGATAAGGATAAAAATGTTTCAAATAATTAACTTAGTTCATGCCCTGCAAAGCTAATTGAAATCATGCTGAAACATCGCATATAATGGGAGTTAGATACTGGGGGCAGGCTGCCTAAAACACAGTATGGATTTAGACTTGGAAAGGAATGCCTTGACTCTTTAGCATTTATCTCATCTCATCTAAGATTAATTGTGGATTCTCAAAGGGGGAATTTACCTTGGCCGTTTTTTTGGACATAACTGCTGCAATGTTAATGTACATGTTTTATATCAAAAAGTTAAAGCTTTGATATCTCTGTACATACATCAAACTTAATCTTCAATTTGTATGTTTTCAAAAACATATGCTCGGGACGAATATCGTAAAACTCATGGATCTTGTCAATCATTCATGGGCCTAACTCAGAGTTCACCTACAATCTGCATATATTCCAGTAGATGATATTAACTAATGTGACCTGTTGAAATTGTTAAATATAAAAACCTTGGAAGCTGGTAGAAGAAACTGTGATTTATGTCTCCTTTATAAATTGTTGAATGGTCACATTGATTGTCCGGAGTTATTGAGTAACATAGATTTCCATGCACCCATAAGAAATACTAGGCAAATGCAATTGTTCAGTGTCAACTTCCATAGAACAAACTATGATTTTTATTGTCCTTTATCTAGGATCTGCAGGGAAGCCAATGCTTGCTCAAATGAATTGGAAATGTTTTGTACGTCTTTGAGTCAATTTAAACGACTGCTAAGTAAGCTATAATTAAGCAATTTTATACTTATCTGTTTGTTTTATTTCAATATTATTTTATTGTCTTTGTATATGATAACTATATATTGTTTTAACCCTAACCTCTTCATGCTAGAAATTTAATTTAGGACCTTAACATGTATTGTATTTGTAGGTAAACCTTTTATTTTCTTGTACGAAATTTGTGATTTTGTAATGGCTAGTCCGTGAATAAAGATTATTATTATCTCACCTTAGGTATGGGAATCCATTCTGTGTCACTAGCAGCAAATGTCTTCTTACTATCATCTTTATTTCTGCTGTTTGTTGCATCACTTACCCGAATCAGAGATAATTTTGTATGTCCCACCGGATCTTTAAATTTAGCTCTTTATTTACCCACACTACCTGTTATACCCAACCAACTAAGCAATTGGTTTGAGAACCACCTGAAGGCCTTTTCAAATTAGGAATATTAACCCAGGTTTTTAGAAGATCTCTGTAACAATTATTACTACAAATATGTATTTTATAATATTGTTCAATTGTAATGCTTTTTATATATTTTTTCTGTGTTTAAGCATTTTTCTAAATTGAAACATCAACTCAAAATACATCTCAACTATTGTTGTATAATCTTTATTTTATTAATAATAATTAGAAAATATTCTTCCCAATGGCAGCTTTGTTATAGGCTATACAAAAGTACACAACAGTAGATACGCTTTGTCTACATAATGACAATTGACACATTAATTGTTAAATTCTTCTAACAATGCCCTAAAAATAAAGACACTTTAAACTTGACATAGAACACTTTTGAGCAGCAAGCCAGTCCTAGTTCAATTTGCAACAATGTATTAACTATAACATCCCTTTAACTTTTTTAATTACATAAATGTATATAACATAACAGTGAAATAAAGTATATTACAGAAGAAACATGTGTATTATATATAGGTATATCTATTTCTTTGGCTGAATAATGTGTTTATTATATACACACTTCATCTAAACTATCAGATCATAATGTAACAAAATGAATCTAGTGCGTGGAAATAAACTGCCTTAAACACTGAATTTCAGGCAATAATAATAATAATAATTCTAATAAATAGTTGAAAATATTTAGATTTGTTGAAATCTAACCCATTATTCATTCACTCAGAAATGTTGTATATCTGATATACGCATTTCATCATGAAATTCCTATGCAAGTAAATAATATAAAATTTAAAATCAATATATGTTTACTGTGCTTGGACTTTTTCATCAGGCTTGGGGATGTAAATGCTCTCGGCTCGTTGGTCGTTTTTGGCGGCAATTCTAGAGACTGCCAGTAAAAAATCAGATAGCCTGTTTAAATATATCAGTGCTTCTTTGTCTAGCTTCTCTTGCCTGACTAATGGACAAACCACTCGTTCACATTTCCTGCAGATCGCTCTGGCTACATGAAGGGATGCACTTGCCACTCCACCACCCTAAATAACGAAATTTTATGGTACAAAGATATTGTAAATTATACAATTTTATCTAAAATATTTTTTATCGGAAATCTTATGGAACTTTATACCAGACAGATCATTGAAAATTAATCTTTATCCACCATTAAATTTTTATAAAGACAAATTAACTGAAAGTTTGAAAGGTGGACTAATTATTCTTGTAGAATGGATAAATTAAAACTTGATTGATTGATCGACGGAGTACAAAATTCCGAACGGTGAAAGAGTTATATATTGCATTTCGTAAAAGTAGTGCTGTCTTAACTGATAAGAAACTTGATTAATGCACCATAAAACAACATTTCCAAAATATAAATCAATCAATACAATATGAAATTCTAGATGGTGAAAGAGTTATAAGTATATTACATTTTATAAAATCAATTTTAGAAAAACTTTTCAATAATGTGAACTTATTAGACAATTTCACCTACCCATTTAAACAATAAGTGCATAACTGTACTCTTAAATATACGTATAACGTTTCAAATAGATAAAGCCAAAGTAAATTAAGCTGGTATTAAGTTAGTACTTACTGGAATAATGTACTGTTCCGGAGGAGGTAATTGTTTTCCATATTCAGAGATCCAATCTTCCAATTCTTTGGTATATACAGGTGGAATGGTTACTTTAGTATTTCGAGAAATAGCTGTACTAAGATCAATAATGATAGTTTGGATTCTTTTTAATTTATCTGTGTATTCGTGTTCAGATTCGTATGCGTGTTCCCTGGCTAAGCTAAAATTATGTATTGTCAGCATTGCATGGGTGAAACTTTAATCAACTTTTCAACACTTCATATAAGAGCAGTTCTTAGCTGGACTCGAAATAATACTTAAACATACCCAATATAACTTAACAATTCTTCAGTAGCTCCAATAGCGTTGAAAAGTGAGCAGTCTTTTGGCAACACTTCTCCTGCAATAGTTTTAGACGTTCCATTATCACCTTCTCGACTAAACATTTCTGGAGGTGATTCTTTGCTACCACTTATTTGCTCTTTGGGCTTTTGTTTATCAGGTGCTTTTTCTGTTCTAATCAGCAACAACAAAATGTTAATACGTACTGTGTATTAATGAAGTATAACTTACCCATTTTTGCTACAGTATTGGCGAATTTGGTTTAACTGTCTGGGGTTTAGAATTCTTCGCAAAACCATTTTTTTGTGAGATTATCGTGAATTATTTCAATATAACCTAAATTTTCCAATAACATCTTCCATAACATGACAGCTTGACAGCTGTTAATATCACATGATCCTTTGTCATTGTTATAGCTACAACGTTGCCAAAGTAGAGTTGAGCAAAACATAACAAATGTTAATTGGCATCGCGGCGGGATGGCTGTCATGTAACAATTTGCAGAATAGAATAATATATAATTAAAGTAAATTTTTTTCAGTTCCGTTTTGTCCCCTTTGGCACAGGCCATTGGGCGTGCACGTGGTAATCGTTTAATGATCGTTTTGCTCTCCGAGGAAGAATCGGACCGCATAGCCAGGGTAGTCTGTGCCGTTCATTGATATTTAGCCAGAAGAAAGTATAAGTATATTTCTATCTGTGCCGTTCATAGATTAGAGTTGTGTGCAAGAGTCGAGAACACCAGGGGCACAGGCCCGTCATACTGGAGGTTCCCACCCCGAATACAAGGCCCCTTAAACTGGAATAACGTGTAACATAAGCACAAGGGTAGCTATGCATCTATCTAAGCGCCGGACGAGGGGTGTGCTGGCGTATTGCATCATTTGAGAGCAGAGCCATAGTGTGTTCCGAAAGGGGACACATAACAAACAAACAAACACTCATATATTTAATACTCCTATATCGTGTGTCAAGCTTGTTTACTATGGAACTGCAGTTCGCCGAGGATGTACTTGTTGCACTCATTGCACTTGCTTGATGTGTACTTTGGTTAATTTGCGCATGAGCTAGCGAGGCAAATAGTATATTTCACATATTAAAATCAATAAAATCATAAATATGGTATGTACGTTTTGAAATCCAAGTCCAGTCAGTGTGAAACGCCCTCATCATAAATTAGTATTTATGTTAACAATATAATTTAGGAAATTTATTTGTCGTATAACTTTAATGATATTCCAAGAATGAATAGATGTTTGTGGTGGATAGAAATAATTGAAAAACAACATATGATTACAAACCAATATGAACCTTAGTTTTCAAACAGGATGTAACTGCAGAATGCAGATATTCATTTATATATTTTTGGGTTAAGAGGTAAATAAAACATGATATTATGACACTTCTAATTTTATTGCCCCTTAAATAAAATAGTGTATTTTTGCCTTATATAGGTAGGTATTCTTCTTTAGACGACATTTGTTTGGCTTCATGGAAAAATCTCACATTTATATACAAATCCATAATTAATTTACATAATTGTATTCTATGATTGGCATCTTCACTATAAGTTCACACCGACAAATTGTCCAAGTTTGAAATAACAATAAACAAAGTAAGTATAGGCATTTGAGTAAAGTACAAAGCAAACAGTAAACACCAAAATGGACGACTCACAATGACTTTAATACTGTAAACGGCATATATTTATTAAATATATGGTAAACGGCAACAAACAACAAAACGGCAAACGAGCTGACAATTCGGCGCTCTATACGACCACGCACACGTGGAGGCGATCGATAATCGAAGGGGCACCGCTTATTGGTTGAAATAATTGACTTGCGCTCAACGCTGAAAGTACACATCGATCATTCTATCTCGTTTTGATTTCGGACACATTTTGGCTCGACTCACGATATAGTAGTATTAAATATATGCAAACACTGTCGTAGGATGAACACGTTGGAAACGAATTACAGAATGCCTTTTGCTTAGAAAACGTGTTCCAATCCTTCGGGAGAAGTCTGGAAAGTCGGGCCGGCTGGATAGTGTTATTTCCGTACGCGGTAGCGTGGTCTGTGGGCGGTCGGGGGTATATCCTGCGGAGATTTGGAGTCTCTGACAGAAAGTGGTTATACCTACAATATGCGAAGCCTCCTTGCATAGGAACTCAGTCATGCAATTCATCAGCTTATATTTTCGCAAAAGTCCGGGAATCACCAGGGGCACAGGCCCGTCTTACTGGAGGTTCCCACCGAATACAAGGTCCTTCAAATTGGAATAACGTGTAATACAAGCAGAAGGGTAGCTCTGACTCTGTCTAAGCGCCAGACGAAGGGTGTGCTGGCAAATTGCCTCGTAGCAGCATTCGTTTACATGCATTTCAATGCGTAGCAGTGCCATCCAAACTCCCGTGCAAGGTGGTTCTACATAACGTATCATACATTTTTTTTCACTTCCGCTTCGTTCTCGGTTAAATCTACACGTGTCGGGTAACGGCTCTCCGTCGCCATGTGGGGTGGACCGTGGCAAACGCTCAGGAACCGTTTGGGCTCCCCGAGGAAGAGTCGGACGTAATGGCAAAGATAGTCTGTGCGGTTTCATGGATATTTAGCCAGAAGAAATACCCATTCACGCCGGTATCCAGGCCGGGGGCAGCTGGATGTTATTGTGGGACCATTCTATACATGTGCCGTTCATTGATTTTAGCTGTGTGCAAGAGTCGGGAATCACCAGGGGCACAGGCCCGTCATTCTGGAGGTTCCCACCGCAAATACAAGGCTCCTCAAACTGGAGTAACGCGTAACACAAGCAGAAGGGTAGCTCTGCCTCTGTCTAAGTGCCGGAAGAGGGCTGTGCTGGTGAACTGCCCGTAAGGAGCAGAGCCATTTGTCCTCCGAAAGGGGGGCTCAATTTGAAAGAAAATAACTACTTTTTTTAAGCGACTTAAATATACGCTCTTTTCTTAACGGATTTGCCATGCATGCATGCACTTGTTCTCAGCAGTTAATGATTTATGGCCCAAGGATAGATGTCGCATGATGAGCGTAATCATTTACTAAGGCCAGTGGTGCATATATGATTTTATTTTCAACTTCATACTTCATTTTACCCTGTAAACACAAAAACAACCTCTAAATCCAGCCATGGTGATTTGACCAATTATAACGGTTTGAAAGGGCGTTATGAATTCATAACGCCCTCTTACAACACCCCGGGCCTTATGTTTGTGTTAATATATTTCGTACCTTAGGCATTATGGACGAATAATACCGGAGTGAAATATTAATAGTCTATATGTAATTGATTAGACATCAGACATTTATAGCAAGAACTAGCACGGCACCTAATGAACCTTCTGTTTACCTATGTCTTTGCACAAAGAAAGGGGGATTCTTTGTGTGTCGTTGCGGTGCAATGAATGGTCTGGTGGCTCAGTGGTTAGATGTTGGTTCTGTGATACGGCGGCCCGGGGTTCAATTCTTGTCGTTTTTCTTTTTAATTTAAGGCTATATTTGTAAAAAGTATGTTTTCTTCATTTTGGGCATGCCTTGGGTTAGTTCCTGTTCTGTGAGCCCCCGTAGTGAGCGAAGCGAGCCGAGGAATGAGGATCATGCGTGAAGTGAAATAATACAATAGACTCATTAGGTGCCATGCTAGGGCTAGCTCCAAGAAACTCAGACGCAGTTGCTGCCATTTTTGTTTTCTAAGCTGCCTTGCTTATAATGATGGCTATGACAATCAGATTCTGAATCCTCGAACGCCCGCGCGTCTACATACAGCAAATTTTCGACCTTTCAACCTGCGCATTTAACAGCCCATTTTTTTCTTGATTTTGAGTATGTCTTGGGTTAGTTTGGGTTAGCACCTGGTTAGTTTACTTTTCTTGAGCCCCCGTAGCGAGCGGAGCGAGCGGAGGGCCTGTAAAAAGTGAATTTAGGCATGGTGCTGAGAGTTATGGGATTGTCTCCAGACGTAAGTGCGTTGTCCTTCTACTATTTTAGATATTTCACGTCACACATCACCTTCCTCTCGCTTCGCACGTCACACATCACCTTCCGCTCGCTTCGTGGGTGCAACCAAACAAAACTAACTCTGAACTAATTCAAGGGAACGCTTAAAATCAAGAAAAACAGCTTTGTAAAATACATAAAGCAGTACGTACGCATGCGTCAAGGCTGAAAATTGCTGTAGGTAGATGCCAATCTCGAAAAGCCTTTAATTACTTTAAATTATTGTGAACACCGCTTAATTAACCTCTAAATCCAGCCATGGTGCTTTTGAACAGAATTTTAAGTTTTATTCGAGTTTTCAGTACCAAACACGGACAAAACGAAGCACTAAAACTGTACAAACATCTTCTGAGACAGACTCAGAAGCTGCCAAAAAGTCCAAAGCAACATTACCAATTCATGATAAAGCAGGTCGGTGGGCGATGTTTACTTTCTAAGGGAGTGAGGGTCTAATTTTGCAGTTTCTTTGTGTAATAATTGGAAATGTGCATTAATTCATATTCCTTTTTTGTGTGAGAATATTATACTCTTATATAATCTTGAGTTACAGATATTCTTTTATAGAGTTTTAAACAACATGTCAAGGAGTCCGATCCTGAAAGAGTAAAGCAAATAATTAAAAGATCTTATGAGGATTGTGACTGGATTTTGAAGAAGGTACCTTAGCATTTATTGAAATAAATATATGCAAGATTTTCTCAATAAAGCAAATGGTTCCTATTGTTCATAATTAACTAACCCAAATAGCAGTGATAATGTTAGTTCTCTTTATTTTTAGTACCTTGGAAAATAGAGTTGTAACATGTTCCAAATACCTTTAGCAACAAGCTCTACCATCATATCACAAGAAAAATTTTGGGATGCCATTATCCTTTATCACGATAGACCCCATTTAGTGAACCGAAAAATCACTGCTGTTTCACAAGCTTTATTTTATAAAGTCAGCTTTAGCTCAGATAGTGTACATTTGCAAGATCTACTTAATCGCTCTGCAATTTTATATGAAGTTAGAAAACTGAAAGATATTACTGCTGAGAATGTTAGTGAAGAATTTTTGAAAAATTTATTTTATTCTTATGATAAGAATGTAAAATTTAATGCCGTTTCTATAGACGAATCTAAGGGCTATTCCAAAGGAATATTTATATCAGTAAGAATATTATTCCCAAGAATGAAAAACATCCCCAGGGCTATTGAAGTGGTAACTTTTGATAAGGAACACAACAAAGCAATATTTCTAGCGGTATCAGATTCGGAAAAGCTGTCACTTGCTCCATCATTTGCCTATGAAATTCAGTTGACTAATTCCCTAAACCTAAGGATAAATGTGGGTTCATTTGAAGACGCTGATACTGCACATGCTGGATGGTTAGTTGAAAAATTGTTTCTAAAACTCCTAAAATGGATCGAGAATGTTAATGATAATAAACAGTGTATTCATTCATTGTCACTGGTCAAAGTGGACAAATATTGTTTGACCTACAATAGGCTAAAAGAAACATATGGAGAAAAGCTTGTACAGGTAATATATGTATTGTTTAATTATTTTAATAGTACTTCCTATAAATATGTACCTAGCAAGACTAAGAAGTAAGCTTTAAAAAGAAAACTTGTTTGTTATTTTGTTTACTTATTTTTAGGAATGGCCTACAAAATCAGGAACTGATCCCCAAAAGTATGTTTTTGAAGATATTGCAATCGCTAGTTACTTGATTTGCCTGTGGAAAAATGATACTAGTGTAAAGTTTGTTGATTGTGGATGTGGAAATGGACTCTTGGTTTTTTTGCTCAACCAAGAAGGCTATGATGGCTATGGACTCGACATAAGAAGGAGACCTATATGGGATACTTATCCAGAATCTACATTGCTAAAGGTATGGTTTTCTCTGTTTATTGTTTTAAAGAATAATATTCTATTTAAAATTTCAGGTAGAAGCAGTTGGTCCAAATTCACTTTTTCCAGATTGTACATGGATTATAGGCAACCACTCAGATGAATTAACACCATGGATACCTGTAATGGCTTTAAAAAGTAGCCAGAACACTAATTTTTTTGTCTTGCCTTGCTGTCCCTACGATTTTAATGGTCAAAAATTTATTCGTACAAATACATCTATCAGTGCTTATGCAGATTATTTAATATACATCGAAAATATTTCAAATCAATGTGGATTTAAAACAGATATTGATAAACTACGGATACCTTCAACTAAAAGAACGTGCCTGGTTGGAAGAAGAAAACACTTGGATAATGAAGTGCAAAAGAACGTATTAAAAGATGTTATAAAACTAGTGGAAATGAAAACGGTTGATAAATATGTTCAAAGATCGAACATAGAAAAAGTGCAAAATTGTACACAACTGGATAAGTGTTTAGTTTCAAACATTGTAAAAATTTGTGTAGATAAGTTAATGGCCAGAGAGCAGTACATAAAAACAGCCAGCGGCGACTTGTGGAACAGAGGTAGTGATCTGCCAATCTTAGATTTGGTACGGGAAATACCAGGAGACAGCCTAAAAGAACTTAAGCAAGAGTGTGGTGGATTACAAACTCTATTAAGGAACCATAGGTACCTATTTGAAGTGGAAAAGGGTTTAGTACGGATTCGGTTACCAATCAGCATCGAGGAAACATCAAAATATAAGGATAAACCTTGTTGGTTTTTCAAAAATCATTCCAATGGCTGTTTATATAATAAAACTGCTTGTGGATATAGACATGAATAAAACATGATTAGGAATTATGTTGTGTTGTATTTTATAATCTTCGAATCTCTTCATTCTGGTTTGGGTTAATTGACTTTGGGTATATCCTAATAAGTAGCTGTGAAAGGAATTAACTGTTTTCTACTTATTCCGTAAATATGCGTAAGTTCGCGGATGATTGGAAGCTTCTACATTGGAAGCACTTCAACTTCAGCAAGATCTAAATCGTTCTTCAGTATGGTGCGATATGAACGGCATACATCTTAATGTTAGAAAGTATAATGCAATCGAATGCTCTAGCTTGAACCACTCTATTACGTTTCCTTATTTTATTTTTATAAATGGCACAGTTTTACAGAACTAAAGGATCTGGGAGTTATATTGCACTGCAAGTTTGGATTTCATAGCCATATAAAGAGAGTGTTTCAGCAGATTTTTCAAGCTTTACATGCTCTGTGGCCTGGTATATCCTACTGAGTGTGTCAAAATAAATTTTCATGACTGGTGGCTTTTCGATGTGGTTATGCATGTATAACTATGTTTAGATTAGGGAGCTATTGGGCTTGGGAACCCTGCAGTCGAGAAGGTTTCAAATTCATGTGTTTCTTGCCGAGCCTTGCACTACTGGATTTCATGATGTTACATGTGCCTGACTGAAGGTTAAGGCATACTGAACTTTTTCACGCGCCATTTCATTCAATAAATTGTGGCAAAAACAATTTTTGAGGCAAGTCCATAGATTTGGTTAACGTTTGAGGAATTTTAAAGGGAATGTAGGAGCTGTGAGTTTTAAATTGTGACTAATTTGAAATTTTATTAAATTTGATTTATTAGTTTATAATTATTATAAATTATTTATTGTGATTTTTGAATAAACGGATTAGTATTTTTAGAGCCTTTGTACTATGACTTACGTGTAAAATGGCAGGTTTGAAGATCAAATAAATAAATAATATTTTTTTGTAGATTTTTTATTTCAACTTAATGATTTAAACAAAATGAAATAAATATTTATGTACATATAAAGATCAAAGTTATCTGTAGATAATGCTTAAAATTAGAAATATTCATCACCCAGTACCATTTCTTTATATGACATAACCTCTAATAGTGCCCCTCCCTTTGTTTCTGACTTTACCATGTTATCAATTTCTTTAAATTGCCCTGGATCTACAATGAATACTATTGTTATTTGATCTTCGTCTTGTTCCTCATTTTCAACCTCTACACTCTCCATTTTGCGAAGCTTTTCACGCAATTTTTTGGCTTGTTTACCTTTAAAGTTAACTTTCAACCTCATTTTTGCCCGTTCTATGGGTATAGAGTTTGATTCCTTAAGTAGTTTTATAACGGTCATGGCTTGAACTTTGGTTGTTTGATTCGGTTTCACTGAGTAGTGCACATCTTTCATAGCTTTTTCGATAATTGTAACAGGGTAGGGCCTTTTCAGTTCGGGGTTTAAACATTTATTTGCTACCGTGGTGGCAATATCTTTGAAGAGTTGCTCAATGTGGCTTTGACGTTCTTTATCTGATACCTGAAGTTCTCCTTTTGCTAAAATCTGCTTACATACCTCAGTTTGATTATCTATACCGAAAGCCTTGATCAGATCCTCCTTTTTTGCAACTTGTCCTTTCGATACATTGGTAAAAACGGTATGCGTTTGCAGGACCTCGTCTATATCCTTTTCCCTGCGATAAACAAACAACTAATTAATTTATTTGCGCGCTTATTAGGTTTTATAACTATTATTTCGACCTTGCACATACAGTGAACTACTTACACTTGATTGCGCCAAGACACTACTTTATTTCTATAACAAGCAATTTCAAAACGTTTTCCGGCCTTTTTTATTCGGACAACAGCTACATTCGTTAATCGAATTTGATTCGTTGGTGTAAATATTAAACTCATTTTTGGTTTCCTTCGTTCGAGTTTGTTGAAGTAATAAATATCACAAAGAAAAGGGGGATTCTTTGTGATAAATATAAATTAAATTTGAGAGGTTATGTTGAAAATTAGTCAGTGACGTTTGGGGATTTGAGTGACATTACATTTTTGACATTGCCGATAAAGCAGCAGAGCTTGCAGCGAGTCTATAAAGAAAAGAATTAGATGGCGCAATAAGGGTTTTTCTTTTTGTTTTGCATTCTTGTTCCCTATTGGTACAGGAGATAAAGAGCGCATTTTTATTGGCTCTGATTAGTCTGATTGATTATAGGACAAGAACATGGCCGAGGACCTTGACGTTTGCCTTTGATTGTCAAAAAATGTAGTATTTCCAGAAAAATATGTGAAATTGTGGTAGACTTTTAATTAAAAACTCATGCATTTTGTGTCGTTCATCGTGTCCATTATTACCTCATAAAATGGCTTTAGTGACAATTCAGAGAAGCCCAAGTTCCAGTAGTTCACCGAGTCAGGTATGTGTCATCAAAACATATTTTATATTTTGGTGTTTGGTTTGGGTGCCCATGAACTTAAATCCTTGTTTATTTGTCTTATTAGCAATATAGCAATGTGTGTTTTTGTAGTATCAGCAGCCTAATTTCAACCCCGTGTTATGTTATAAAAGGCAGTAATATATTTTATTATTTTAATAATTCCCCTTTTATATAAAGTAAAAGTTTACCTAGGAAAATGTAGATAAAGGTATCTATCTATCTACACCAAATCGCTCAATGCATCGGCTTATCTTGAGTGATTTATATATCAAGCTTATCATTTATTGCTATGTTCCCGGAGAGTAATAATATTTTGGTGTTATTTACACAGGGATAACGGATTTTGATCCCCATTAAATATTGTTGGTTTTCGTTTTCGCCGATAAATAAACCATTTTAATTGTAGTTTTTCCTAATTACTACGCAACTCATTAAATTATTTCCTCTCAATAGTAAACAGAACAGAATTGTTCAAAAATCTTAAAGAATCTAAACTGGGGGGGGAGTTCCTTCTCTTCGACTCTTCGTCTTCCTCTGCTGTATTGATTTTCTTCCTTTTATGTATGAGTAGGCGGGGGGTGCAATATCGATAGGTTTTGATTTGGCCGTATCGACGATGGCTCCTAATTTATAGTTTATAATTTGGTAATATTTGATCGTAATACGTACTATTTCTGAGCTCTATCTAGTTAATTATATTCTGTATATATCTAGTTCATCTGTGTTACATTAATTACATTGTACAATATCCACTTATATGTATTAATACTAATTGTATTACAAACTAGTAACTAGATCCATAGATATTAGATCTAAATGGAAGCAATAAAAGATATCAAAGGGCGAGATTACGGTCCGTGTAACCAACCGTACCTTGTTTTAGTTGACCCATAAAATTCACTCGGGTCGCATCAAAACGTAGGGCTATTTTTGCCTTTTGGGGAAAAGCATCCTGCTGGTCCCGTGGAAAATTGAAGTAGTCACCAAAATCTGGATCGTTTTTGTCACTGTCGACTGTTCTTATTCGGCTTTAGTTAAGTATGTTCTGTATTATAAAATATAACGTCCCCAATTTTACATTATCGACTCGAACCCTTGTATCGATAACGGCCCCTCCTCTAAACCATCCAGCTGTTTTCAGTCAGTTTACGCTCTGAAGTCTGACATTTATTTGAGATTTCAGCAGTTCGGATCGGCAACTTCTACCGAGTGGTAATCGCGCCGGCCACAAGTCAAGTAAAGGTTTTTCGTCAGCTTTCGAGCTTTATTTTACCAGTAGGGCTCCGTACTCATTTAAACATTACTTCGTTTCGCATTAATAATACTTGCCCGAGTGTTTAGGCATGTTTGACTGCCGTTAAATAGGCTATTTTAACACCGAGTGTGCCGGTACCTGGCAAATGGCACTATGTTGTACATTTTGCCGCCCCTGAGGAGCCAGAATCCGCCCGCCCCTTGGAGCAATTTGATTTGCGCCAACGGCAACAACAACTCAGAAAATCTGGATAACGGGACGTCCGGTTGGAAAAACAATAACGCGAAACCGCCCAAAGTTAGGTTGAGGAATTTACAGATTGTTCCTTTGAGAGATGTGAGTTATTTTTTTTGTTTGTTTTTAAGAGCCTGCATTATTCGCAGGGGCTAGGAATAGGTTAAATTAAGTCTTAGGCCCAGCTTTATTGAATTCACCAGTAACATCAATTTCACTGGGTCTTTTGTTGACACAACTGTTTCCATGGGAATCGTTGCCAGAAATATCGAATCAGGCCTACAAAAATATGGTCTATACGGATTGGTAGAAATTATTTTATTAAAATCTGAGTACTTAATAATTAAGCGAGCCCAACAACATTACTAAAAAAATTAAATGTTTTTCAAACACAAACAATGACAAGGAAAATGGCGACAGTGTATGGGTACTAAGGGCTTAGTATTCCAATTTAAAATCTGCCCCAAACAGCTAGATCCATTTGATGGCCTGCTAATTGGCCTAAAGCTCGGGTTTTTCCCTGCCCGATAAGGATGGCACTGTTGGCAGTAGAATAACCTAGGGAATGCATTGCATTAGCATTCAGAAGAATGTTTTCAGCGGTTTCACAATCTGTGGCAATTAATAATAAAATTAAATTATGTTTATTATTAGTATTGTGAACTTAAAGAATATGTTGGTTAAAATATGTTATGAAATACCTACCAAATGATGCAAAATAATTGCAAATTGGACATAAATAATTGTAAGAGATTTTTTAAAGTACTTACGTAATAACTCAAAAATCAGGTAACCTTCGAGTTAATCGAGTTTCAATATTTGATACGTCCAGAAACATACCTTGGGGAAATTGAGCCTTAAATATTAATAGAAAAGGGCAAATAGGTAGGAAACCTTGAGGAAAAACAGAATGAAATTAAATAATTAAAATTGAAACTTAATTAGGTATTATAAGAGATTTTTTAAAGTAAAACTCAGATTAATCACCTAAATATTCAAAAGCCACAGTTAATTGAATTTCACAATTATGAAATTTCCAGAAGATGCGGGCTAAAATATTACTAGAAAATGACCCAAAAAGGGCCAAAAAATATATCTTTAGAAAAATTCATTGGAAATACTAAGTGATAAAAAATAACTTTAAATTGGTCCTTAACCATCAGCTAGTCGAGTTCCAATATTTTTAATTTTCAGAAAATACAGCGTAGAATATGAATACTAAAATATTTTTCGTCAGTTTACCGCCCCATCTATAACAGTGTTGCTGGTGTAGATTCTCCTGAAGGGTCTGTATCGATTTCTAACGTCATGAAACCTACGGAGGTGGAAACAGCTCTAATTAACCTTGACGTTAACAAGGATGCAGGCCCTGATAACATACCTAACAGTTTATTAAAATCCTGTTCCCATTCTCTATATCCCCCCCCCCTGTACTACCTCTTTTCGAAATCTTTAGGCTCTGGAATATTTCCTGGCAGGTGGAAATTGTCACACGTTTGTCCTATCTTTAAATCAGGTAATAAAAACGAAGGTAAAAATTATAGACCAATCTGCATCCTTTCAGCCATTCCCAAGCGCTCTTCGAGCACTGTGTTGGGAAAGTCCTTAGGGCTGTTTTTGAGCCAATTATCGTCAATCAACAGTATGGTTTCATCTCAGGCCCGTCTGTAGAAACGAACCTATTCCTATTCTCAGACTACCTTACTAGCTCATTCAGCAACACCCTTGAATGCGACGCAATTTATACAGACTTTAGCAAGGCTTTTGACAAGGTCAACTATGCCATTTTAATTTCCAAATTTTCCAGACTTGGGTTGTCTGGTCAGGTGCTAGCATGGATTATATCATACCTGAATGAAAGGGTACAGCGGGTCATGGTAGAGGGCTTCCATTCGGAACCATTTTATGCAACATCGAGAGTCCCCCAAGGCTCTCACTTGGGCCCCCTTTTATTTAATTTATTTCTTAATGATCTTGCCCCCCTGCTGTCATCTGATTGCCTGCTCTTTGCTGATGACTTAAAACTCTTTAGACAGGTTTCATTTGCACTTGACCGGTCAACTCTCCAGAACGACATTGACGTAATCTCTTCTTGGTGTGACAGTGCCGGAATGTCACTGAATACTGATAAATGTCAGTTTAAAAGATTTAGTAGATTAATGAGTACAGCCCCCGTTCATTATTCCATCAATGGTGTTCCTCTTCTGGAGGTCTCGGTTGTGAAAGATCTTAGAGTCTTTTTAGATAGCAAACTTTTATTCTCACATCACTTCGAGAGCATCATTGGTAGGGCGAATAGAATGCTGGGATTTATAAAAAGATCCTGAAAAGACTTTACAAATATGAAATTGTTGTATATTTCCTTTGTCAGGTCAATTTTGGACTTTTCAGACATAGTTTGGTCACCATATTATCATATTCACATTGATAGACTTGAAAATATTCAACATAAATTCATTAAATTCTCTAAATATCATTTGTTCGGCTCAGGAATCAACTTAAATGATAACCAGACTATGACCTACCTTAATCTAAGTACACCTGCTTGCAGAAGGGAGTACTACGACGTTTGCTTTTTTTACAAAGTAATTAATAATGTCATCAAAAGTCCAGACAGTCTTAGCCTGTTTTCATTTCATGTGCCGATATATCAAACTCATATTCACTCCCTCCTGCACTTCCCTCATTGTCGTCCATGATATTTGCTCTACAGCCCTACAAATAGGGTCTCAACCACGGTCAATAAATATTGTGACAGCCTAGACCTAGTTGGTGCCTCCCTAAACACCTTCAAATCCTCTGCTAGAAGGGTTATTCTAGGTAAAGTTTCTGTATACTGTAATATTGTGCTTGCAAATATTGATAACGTTAATAAATAAATAAATAAATAGCAAAAGACAAATATACCTTATGGAAGTATGCAGATTTTTTAAAGTAAAACTTGGATTAGTCAGTTTAATTCTTTCTAAATTAATCAGTCTCTTGATGTGTAAATTCAAATTCAAATTGTTTATTCATATATATATATATATATATAGCACTTACACACGTCAAAGTGGAAAAAATACATATAAAGTATTATCTAACCTAAAACCTTACACATTAAAAACACTTAAATTATTTTAAAATAGTAAAAAAAAAAATAATTTTGCAAGAGTCACAAATTTAATTTAAAATGTTAAACATATTACAAACAACAAATTAAAATTCAGTTAAAACAATTAAAATCAGACCAAAATTCATTCGCCGAGTAATATGCACCACTGAGAAGAAAACTCTTTACTTTACCACGGACCATATAGACTTCGATCAGCCACTTTAATCACTCGTTAAATTAATCAGTGTCTTGAATGTGTCAGTGTCAGTATGACATTTTAATAGATGTGTGATATTCAAAGCACTGATTAAGTTAGCAGTAACTAACCGGAGTTCAAAGTAGCGGCCCTTAGGGATATTAATCCAGTATAACGTTAGTATATGTGTGATACTGAAAGTGCTGATTAATTTACCGAGCAATCAAAGTAGTGGCCCTAAATATTTAAACGCCACAATTAATCGAGTTTCTCTGTTTGGAAATGTCCAGAAAATACTGTCTAAAGCATTACTAGAAAATGACTGAGAAAAGGCCAAAAATATCCCTTGGTGATGCAAAATTACTTTAAATTAGTCTGTAACCATCAGTTAATCGAGTGCCAAAATTTTAAATTTCCAGAAAATACAGCATAGAATATTGATAGAAAAATGCCAATATCAGGACCGATATCTTATGGAAATCCTCTGGGGATCCCAAAATTTGTCAAGTTTTGCAGATTTAGATTTGTTTCTAATACATTGGTCAAGGCTAAATAAAAATTTTAATTTTTTTCATTTAACTGAATGCCCCATGTAAACGCACTAAATATGATAAGCTTTTTTACATTAAGAGGGTGGAAAACAATTGAGTTCTACGTTTCTGTCTCTCTCGCACTTATAAGAAAGTTAATGTTACTACGTTTATATGAAGGATTTGAACGGAACCGAGTGCCCTTTACTAGGCATGGAAACATAAGAGTATTATTTATTAATTTACTTTAATTTGAGTGATTTGTTTATTCAGCCCCATCAATCATAACTTGTAGTTTTACGTCTGCTTTTAGTTACTTTTTTTTTGAACATATATTGCAACTTGTATGATAAAAAAAATACAGAAACTGCATGATGCTTAATCAAGATAAAAATATCATAAGTTTGATTAATATCTCAAAATATCGGAAAATTCAAAAAGAGACAAGAAACTGAAATTAATTTCCAATGTAGGTTTTTTGCTCGATACATATACTCTGGATACGCCTTAATTTCATATCATATATCGGCCTAATAACCACCATATCGCCTCATCTGTCGTTCCCGGCAATGCGGAAACCCGATTTTGTGCAACAACAAAATGCCAATCGAAATGTCTCGAATCGGGTTTCGGATCGAACGGAATGAGGAAGGGACGGACGAAATTAAGTCGATGAGATGGAACGAGGCAGTCCGCATTCATGTATGTCTATCATCCAGTCATCGGTCGATCGATAACGATCCGTGTGACAGCTGCCAGGGTGATGCGAATCATCGTCTTAAAATTTTTACAGTGATTTTTGTCGATGTATGACGAGATGCTCTTTTTTTTTTGTAATAGGGCAAATACATCATCGTCATTGTTACGTATCCGAAGTAAAGACGTAAAGAAAGTCAACTAGAATGGTAGCGCCCTCAAAGGCGCCTTTTCTAAATAAAATAGGGGTCCTGAACGCTGTAAAATTTATGATGAGCTTACGGGGATGTTTGTCTGGATGCTGGCGCCTTGGATTCTGATATTATTTTGCTCTAAAGAAGGAGGGAATGCAAAAATCGTGCTTGCTAAAAAACGTTTAATTTTTTGATAACAATGTTTTGAAATAAATAAAAAGTAGCTTAAAATGTTATATTCTAGCGTTTATTTCGGCCGCGTTTGACTCTTATGGTTTCGACTGTCATGGTCTTACAGTAAGCCTTTGCACATTTTACTTATTTTAATTTGATCCAAATAGAGCGCGAATATACTATATCCTCAAAGTGACGTATGACTCCTATAAATCAGTGATTACCTCCGGAAGAATATATCATATATTCATGCTCTATTTTATTTTTGTTTGTTGATTGTAACGTCATCCACTCTTTGTTTTGATGTTAATACGCACACAATTTTGCAGTCGGTGTCACGAAATTCAGCGATATAGAGGGTGTTTCAAAAAACGGTTGCCAAGATAAAGGTTATTGAAGTTATTGACACACTATATTATATTTTTTAAAATCGCCAAACTGCTTATGGAGGTGTATCATTAAAAAGTACTATTAGACGCTCTATAACGCTTTGTTTTCAATGATGAAAATCAATATTATTTCTAAACGGTACTCAATGTGAAAAAATCCCAACAGGTAATTTTTATTCAACTTTCAACAGGAATTGAAATTCCTTCATTAGGTCAGTGGCGTGCATTACATTAATTTATCAAAAATATGTTTAACTATCATCAGTTAGTACGGTCTTTGGTGCCCTTGTCTATGACAGTATGACTATATAGTCAGAATATGATTCAAGTAATTGATGAAAAAAAATCTGAAAAGTTTACATTCATAAAGTATCAATTCGAAAAACAAGATTTGGATTACCTAAGGATTCCAAAAATCTTGCCATCTGAAGATAATATAAAAAATCTATTTTGAAATCAATTAAAAAGCAATTTAGCTTTGACGAATGTTGGACGTTGCCTTTGATCGCTTTGTTCTTAGTGGTCTTGCCTTATCGTCTCTGAATATTCGCATAAAATTAAGGATTAGAAATACGACATTAATTATGGCACCAGACATTTACAAACAAAACGGGCAACTTAATAAATTAAATAGGTTAAAGTGAAAATTTGCATAAACAGTTAACAAACCATTACAAAATAATAAAATCGCTATATATCTCGCATTTCTTTGTCCGTTTACATTTGCATAACACAGAAAAGGATTTATTTATTCCACAATCTCTGTTATTAATTTGTAATTTCATATTCCGAAACAGGTGTGACCGTATATACACCTAGATTTGTAGGGTTTTTAACTGCTATTTATAGTTCAGTGTCCGGGGGATATGTATAATTTGCCAATAATATTAATGAGATGTAAGGTTTATGAGAAAGAGTGAATAAGGCAAAATCTGTCATTACCCTTGAGTACATTGGAGATCTCTATTAAGTTATATGAGGAGGGAGGAGGGGTGTTGGGGCATTGCCCGCTAATTTTGGTTCCACATAAAATTCGAAATAATACACCACTTTAACACAACAACTTACAGGTTTATTAAAACGAATTAATAATAAACTAGGGCACAGGGCCTTCAAGTTATAAAATATATGTTGCCTTTCGGCCTCCTAAAATTCTAAACTATTCGCTATCTCTACCTTAAACCTAATTTTTGTCATCGGGAACTACTTTAATATTCTGTCTTCCTCTTTCTTAATAAAAATGCTGCGTTGCCGCTGTGACTCTTACAGCCTACATTTTAGTTATGAAGAGCCATTTGTTTGAGACATAATATGAGAACACAACAAGGGTATTAATTAAAAACAAAAACGGCGTGTGGCCACATGACACAAGTGAAAACTTCAACAAGGCAATATTAATATTCCGAAATAAAAGTATTTTTTGTTTTATATATTTTTAAATTACTTGCCACAACTTCGATGTTTAAAGTAAAATTTTACCTAGAAATTTCTCGTAAAATCGGCAAAAGCAGCTCCTTATCACTTGAAAAATGTTCATACTCTTCGATCCTGGACCATTTTCCATCTTCAAATCGTTTTAAATGAGATTTTTAGCCAAATAAATCTACTTATTTATCACAAAACCTATACGTATGGATATGCTAAGACTAACATTTGCAAATCTACCATAAAATGGACTGACCATTTCTGGTAATCAGAATCACCAAAAATGTTAAAATGTCTGACCCATTTTTCCGGCTTCAAATCGTTTTCAGTGAGAGAATAAAATGTGTAATTATACCTACATATTTTGCCCTAAACGCCATGACATTGGAAAGCGTATTCTTTCAAATGTCCCATAAATGAATCAAAAGCAAGACCCATAACATTGGGGAAATATTGAAAACTTTGGAACTTTTTTTGCGATTTGCTGCACGTTTCAATTTAACCTCGATTTTCTAGTATACTTATGCCGATTTCGTATGGAAAATTTTTACCGAACTTTTTTATAGCAGATATTACGAGGTTTACGAATCTGATATTGTTTTTTTTTTTTTTGAAAATTGTTATGCTTAAAGTAGATAGAAATTTTCAATCGGATGTTCTACTCATTTAATGTACAAAAGTTTGGTTGCTCCAGATTATTCCATTTTTCAGTCCAGTGGTGACGTGTCGCATGTCGTGTCAAAACTAGAATTGTCAAAATTTTAAATTGAACTAGCTCACCCTGTATAAAAGTTATCATCATTTGCAAAGGGTCTTCTAATAGAGTTCTTGACCTGGATTCTCTTCAAGTAATCAGTTTAAAAAAAAATATTTTTCGAAAAAAGAAACGTATTTTTTTTTATCTCGAAATCGATGTTTTTGCATTTTCTGTGAAAAGTACATTTCCCGACATTTTCGAAACAGAGAAGCTTTAGAGAGATTTTCTACTAGAAATTTTCCGTCCATCCTTTTTTCAAAAATATGCATGCTCCACAAAAATACTAATTTTCCGAAAATTTCATCAAGATGGTTAAATTTTTGTGACAGTTATCGTGTATTAAAGCGAAATTTTGAAAAATATTTTAAAAGACAATTTATATTTGTTTCTAATTTGATCAAGGGCAAATTAAAAATTTTCAATTTTACATTTGTTTTTCCTAATATCAATAATAATATGTATTTTTATTGGCTCAAATTATTAATACAAAAAAATCATAAGTTTGGTTAATATCTAAAAGCTAAACTTTTTGGACAAAAACGGACTACGCCACTGAACTCTGCGTAAAAACCTTATTAAAGTCAATTTTCATTTTGCTTGATAAGTAAACGCATAGGCGAAATACGAGGGGTGCCTAAAAAATTAAGAATAAAAATTAAGAGAGCCATGACACATTTGACAACGGAATCTTTCATTTGCTTAAAATAGGTAAGTGAAAACCGCAACCACTCTATTTTTGATAATAACTCTAATACTCCCTAAAAGTGTCGAAAATGGGACAACCTGTACCTCTATTTTTACAATAGAGCAAATGTAATTAAAAATGTATATTATTTATATCTTCAAATTAATAATTTTACATTCGTTTTTCAAAGTAAATATCATATATTTTTTTTTAGCCCAAATTATATTGATTGCGTAAATATAGAAAAAAAATCATAAGTTTGATTAATCTCTCAATACTAAATTTTTCGCACAAAAACATGCTCCGCCACTGACCTCTACGTAAAAACTTTATTAAGATCACATTTTTGATATAAGATATAAGTAAACGAATAAGGAAAATACGAGGGGTGCCTACAAAATTAAGATTAAAAATTAAGACAGCCATTTTGATAATCTCCACTACCATCTAAGAGGGGGTAGTTAAAAATGTATGATGAAATTAATATATATTTTTTAAATATTTATCTTATTTTACTTTAATAATAAAATTTTCTTTCTCTCTCTCTTTCTCTCTCTTTTTTTTGGGAAACATTTTGGTATTAATCGTTTTGTTTTTTTTTTTATTTTCTTTGTAAAAAAGTCAGTATTATTGAAATATAACGATTTTTGATAAAAAAAATGATAATAAATGTTCCCAATGTCGGTGCAATTATAGCCATATTTTTATTTCAAAAGTGACGCATATCAGAAATATCGTTTTTGTAATATTTCACTTCACGCACGGTCTTCCGCTCGCTCCGAGGGCGCAACCAACCTAAACTAACCCAAGGCATGCCCAAAATCAAGAAAAGAACGTAAAAATATGCGAAACCGTGCATGCGCAATGCCGAAACAAGAATAATAGGTATTATTATTGATATGCATGGCCCTCCGCCCGCTTCGCTCGCTACGGGGGCGCAATCAACAAGAACTATAACCAAAAATAACCCAAGCCTAACCCAAAATTAAGAAAAAAAGTAATTTAATAAAAAATAAACAACCTTTAAAAAGGTAAACAAAACATCTGTCGCGACCGACGGGAATCGAACCCGCAGCGCAGAAATGACAGGCAAAACCTCTACCTACTACACCACCGAGGTGTTGAAAGGATTTCTCTAGAGCGTAAAGACATGGATAATTCCGATACATTTGGCCATATTACGCATGCACGGTTTCGCATCGAAAATTTAGCCCTATCCCTAGACGCTTGTGAATGTTCTAACCCCACCTACCTAGGTGGCCTTGAATATACACTGCCAACATAAAAACCGACGCGGATAACCTATAAACAATATGATGATGAGCAAAAATTGAGAAAAATATAAATTTTGGCTGAAATATTTGAATGATCCTCGCTTTTTGGAAAGAAAATAAAAAACCGATTAATACCGGAATATTAAAAAAAAAAACATTATTAAGGAGTTACCTTATCTTAACCCAAAACCATCGGTATTATGTGTTAACATCATAATCTCGATCATAATTCTAAAGTTCAATGTACTTACTTTAAAACATATTTGATGAAATCTCTCCAGAAACCTAACAAATCAATCAAAATCACTTAACAATTCGCACATAATTTTCATAATTTCATATCAGGTCTGTTCCAACTGACCATGAAAACCGTACATGGGACGGTAATTTCCAGCAGCATAATTCATTTGTCAACATGACATGTAGTTTATCGCCTTCAAAAGTGAAATTGACAACTGGAAATGACGGTCCCTCGTACGGTTTTCTAGTCTGTTGGAACAAGTCTATCATTATCGGCTTCCCTACAAAAAAAGAACAATATAGGGGAAATTCGAATTTAAATGTTGGATCAGTACAGTTTAATTTCTTTATGGACCTCACAACATGCTAAAAAGAGACAGCAATATGATGGACCGACTCTCGGGACAAACCGACTTAATTCATTTCTTAAAAAAGCATAGTAGGCAATGAAGTAGGCACTTTTTCGGGGTGTCGTTTCGGTCGAGTAGATCGTAGGTCAAAAGCGGCGCCTTAATTAGTACGTTTACATAGGTAGCTTAAGACAACCTGAGTCGAACACGAACCCCGTTTACATTGTTTCGTTTGGACGTGTACAAAATTTTAGTACAATTTAAATAAAACGTTGGCAAAAAGGAATTAGTTAAATAAATGTATTTTGTCCTTTGCCGAACTCAATTCGTAATTAAAATGATTAATATATTAATAATTTGCTTTATTAGTTAAAGATTTCAGCCAAGTATCGACTGAATCAATACATCCATATTATCTATGCTACTAAGGATATATTATTATTAAGTAGGCACGACTAGAAAATAGATTAACTTGATTGTTCTTTTATTCATAATCTGTCGCACAAAGAGTAAACATGGCGAGCATTTATTAGATAACAATAAATAAAAACATGAGTTAATGACAACAATATCAATAAAAAAAAGCATTTCAACGGTTCGTGGAACAACTACTATTAACATTATTATCATATTCAGAGACATTGCAGAAAAATATGTCTACTTTGCCGTAGGGAGAGGTTTAGCACACATTTTTCGATAATAATAATGATCGTTCAGTAAATACATTTTACTTCGGGAGCTAACGTGCTAAAATGTTTTAAAATACAAACATCTTACTACACGCTTTTAATAAATGTATCGTGTAAATGCGATTTACATACATGAATATTAATAAAGCGAACAGAACAATTCTTATTAAAATACGTGCTTTACTTTGTTTGAACCGAGGTTTCCACATAGAAAAATTTTATTGTACTTACTAGGTACATGAACTGTCTTAAACTCCACTGTTAAGTAGGTACAGTTGTATGTAAAACATAATATTCAGCGAATTTATTGTCCTTGTAAAATGCCCATTTATAATTTATCGAATTGATTCAATCGAAAACGCTCTGGTATAATAGTTTTATGTTTAATTATGTGTTTTCCTGTTTATTAGAAAATTCCAATTTTAAAATACGTCATTCTCTGAGGGAATTTACCTCGAAAAGTCTCTGTATAGCTTCGTTTACAAGCTAAAGGGGAGTGTAAAAAAATTAAAAACTAGATGTGAGATTTCGTACCCTGAAGGGATTGGGTTCTCAAACCCCTCTGTAGAATGGCCAAACGATGTTGGTATTTCCAATGGCCCCTAGAGACCGAGGCGAAGGCGGCTGTGCAGAAGATTTCTTGGGCAAAGCAGAAGGAGGCAACGTCGACAGCCTCCAGGAGAACCGATTTGGGCAAGGCGATTGAGGACGATACCGGACAGTATCCTGGTTGAGGGAGATATAGGATGTGGCAATATTCCGCGAAATAGTCAATTTGTAAATTACTTTGCACCAGTGCCTATGCCTATTGGGGAAACCACTATAAAAAACGCGCCGGCAGCTTTACCTAATGAGGTGGCCTGGAAGCCAGCTGAAATAAATAGTTGCTTATCATTTCATTTAACGAAAGCTACTTACTGCTGCCAGTATAAGATATATCTGCAAGAACGTGCCAAATCTCAAATTTCCACTCGCATTCGTTTTGGACGCTGACTTAATCCGAACGAATGTTGGCTGATCGTAACTCGTCACGCGTGAGGGCTGAAAATATTCCAAATTATATTATTTTTCATTTTTCATATACAGGGTTCTCTATGGACCTACTACGCCGAAGCTCTATATCGACTAAGTTTGCCCTCCGTTAACTTTTGACCTTGCCAACTGCATTCTCCACTTAATACCTCATAATAATTCAGTAAATATAGGTTTAATAAGCGAAGTCGAGCGTTCATGTGTACGCATAAGTGATGAATCATTAGACTAATCTTCGGAGAGTATACGGAGAGTGCACTTAAAGCCGTTGATGGTAATTAGAATTACTTATTCGTAATTTGCATTGCCTACGATATTCATTATTAATCTTCAGATCGTGGCGATCTTTCGAGTCACTTCCTTGTTCTAGCGCGAGCAAGTTTTTCGTTGATTAGGGCCATTATTTGATGCTTATAATCGTAGCAGGATCGTGAAAGGAAGCTCAGTTATTTAAGAGCGATTTTTTTTTAAATCTTTTTTTTTGTCGGCAACAGAGCGGGATTAGTACCTATACTACCTTTTTGACAATGTTCAGATTAAAGTTTTCCCACTGTAATAGTTCAAAGGATAAGTGTTATTGAATGGCACCCACGACCACCGGATTTAACTCCCTTAGATTTATTTTCGCGGTCTTGCTTAAAAATCAAAAATTGCTCAACTGAACGGGTTTCTATAGAAGATTACGGTGCCATATCTTCAACCACGACTCATCATTACTATCTTCTGCGTTACCTCGCAGGTTGGCAGGAAAGATCAGAATATATCTTGTCGAATGGCACCCACGACCACCAGATTTGTCTCCGTTAGATTCTTTTCGTTATTTCACTTTAGAAGCATAATTTTGGCAACTCAACTAAAAATAGAAGATTCACGACAGGTCTTCAACCACGACTCGGTCCCGTCCAGAATCGTGCGCGTTGCCTGGAAGATCATCAGTTAGTCGTGTTAAGACGATTTCTTTATAAATTTTATTTTCCAATTCAATCCAAAAAAAATCTAGGAGTGTTAGATCCGGAGGTCGTGGTGGCCACCTAAGAGGTACATAAGTGAGTACTTAAATACTATTCTATTCGAATGAAGTGATGAATATAGAGGCATAATCTTGTTGTTATTGCTTGATTTAAAGGCACGGTATCAAGGATATCGAAAAGATTCGATCTATCTGCATTTAATTTATCTTCAAAACAGGGATACACTTGGGGCTACATCAGTTTATTCTGAAACAAGAACAAGGTATGTTTACTCCAGTAAAACGTTTGAATAGAGCGTGTAGGGAACCAGTAATACTCATGGTGTGATACATTGAAAAGTCCGATAACTTTTCGTCCTGATCCGTTTCACTTGTTTTGAAAGCTGGCACAATATTGAACGTGCCTCATCATTTAATGAACAACCACTTAATTCATTTCTGCAGCTTTAGAATGCGGTAAAGTATATGTTTTGTTGAATGCCATCCACGATCACCAGATTTATCTCCCGCAGATTTTTTTGTAATGCCCCTTGATTAACGCGTTCCACCTTGATGAAAGAAATTCGTCAGCTTTAGGATGTCATTTCGAATTCCGTTTCTAACGCACATGGTGACATTCATTTTAAGAATGCCATCCGGTATACTGGATGAATAACTCCGTCCGTATGTTATTCTTTGGAACCTCTTCATTGTGGGATGATAGATGCCGGCAAACTAATATAAAAATTGCCGACGTTTAAAGATGATATAACATGTACCGAAACGTAGGCCATATTTACACTACGACTTATAATGCGTTGGAAATTTTGCGGGAGAGGTGAATGTTCTTTCAGTCGAAGTTCTTTGTGCGTCTCCTGTTGAAATACATTAAGGTCGTTTATTTTCCGTACGCCGCCGGATTTTGTGCCCCTTTTTCGCTCGTTTTATGGTCGGATTTATCCGTTTTAGTGCCGTCGCGACAAACAAAGCAAAAACATGGGCAAAACGAGCGCGGAATGTGAATGGGGCCGGGGTAATATTATCGAAAATCACGGAAATGGGAATAAGATTTCTCGTTTTTTGTTTTCAGAATTATATATAGGTGTTAAGTACAGGGTGATCACGAAATGTGTCAACTTTAAGGAAAGTTCCCTACATCTGGGAAACTTCAAGCCAATTAGAGAGTGATTATACATTGTGTAGTTAGCGAGCACCGAGGCCGAGACTGTGCTTTTCCTGTTCCGAAGTACTCACACTATTTTTATTGCGATTGAAAAATCCAGTCCCCATGTTGCAGGGACTTACAGCATAAGTCCTTGTCCTACTCATTGGTTAAGTTACTATTCTCCTTTTCCTTATACAATTGTGGCGCGCACCGCACGCTTGTCGACAAGCTTTAAACTATGAAGTGTAACGTTACAACCAGTCACTCATTATATATGCTCAAAGTGATGCAAGACAATTTAAGAATTTCCCAAATAAATTGAGATCCACTGTTGGCCGAATTGTCTGAGGCCAAAAGTCTGAGGCCAAATGAGGTTTCATGGGAACTACACAGGGCATTATTGCAGTACGGTTATGTCAGCCAAAGCAAACCGACAACACCGCGTAATAAAATAAGTTGCAAGCATTTTAATTATTACAAAACCGAAGTATAATCCCCGTAGATTACATTTTTCCGCACGTGGGGCACCGTTAAGTGAAAATTAGCACAAATTCTCCTTTTAACTATTCCACTTCGGAAACCATTACCCAAGACAGAGATATTAAATCGTTTGTGCATATACAATTCGAAGCGCAATCATCCGTTGATAATAAACCTTTGCCCGTTTAATGCCGGTTAATAACATTTCGCTCTAAATCGTCAAGTGGAATGAAAAGGCCACTGACTGGAAAACGATTTGTTAAATTAATAATGCAATTCTTATAGAAAATACTCTAGCACGCAGGAAAGTCTATAATATATAGGCCTATTACAATTTTTTTAACGACAATTATTACCTAAAAATTATTACTGGAAGTAGGTCATGCTTGCACAACACGCATAATCGGCATTAATGTATAAATAGAATCAATAAAATACTTACGGTCAAGTGAATAAAAAAGCAGCAGCTAAACAACTCTATTAAGACAAATTAATATTGAGACTTATCATAGTAGAATTTACCCTAGCTCATTGTAATTTCTTAGAATTAATATTGGAGTTGGAAAACAGGAACCATCAGCGAACATCCTGGGAATGGTAACATTAGCATTCCCAGAATGGTAATGGAACAAACCGAGTCCCTATAAAATATTCAGGTTTTTTTTGCATATAATATATCTTCGGTTACCGGACGCACCTGCAAAACGTTCTTTCTTCACGGTCATCGCAAGCCAGAACGGTCGCCCATTCTTCTCGGTACTTGAATCCGCCATTATTCCGATTATGGTATAAAATTTACAATTTTAACTTCGATTTGGAACATTATAATGTTCTCGTCCGACATTTCGCTCTGTGATTACGTCAACTGTTGCGAAATTGATTTTATCCGATTGCACGAAGACCTCGGTGCATACCCGAGAAGTTATGCCAGTCACGACCGCTTCGGAAGATCGATTTTTATTGGTCTTTATTTTAATTTAAATGTTTCAAAACTTATGTACAAGCCTTATTAAGAAAATTGTATTGTACAGGGTGTATACGTGATGGGTGCAATAATTTCACGAGCTTATTTTAGGCCCTATATAAACATAATGCTATACGTTTTAGAATCCAACACTCAATGGTTAATTACCAGCAACACACGTTTGGCGCGCTATTTATATCCAGTCGAATTTATATCGGGAATATTCCGGAAGCGAGACGCAACTTCTCTATTATTATCGGCCTTGACCGCACTGTACATCGGGAAAATATCAGCGCTCTCAGTAATGTTCTCGGTAGGCGATGATTCATGCGGAAATAACGTAAACGCTAGTTGTATAGGGGAGCCCAAACTCGTACAGATGATCGCGAACCGTGACAGTAATATGCCAGAAAATGTCTTGTTTTCATTGTACATGATTATTCCCAATATTTCAAGGTACCGACCTACAGTCTTTATTTTTGGAGCTAGAAAAAAACTAAATAAAAAAGTTAAAAGATTTTTCTTAACTCGCCAAACAAGCATCGTAAACTGAATGATGAAATCTTCCCAGCCCTCTATTACAAAGGGGAAAAAGAGAAATTTTGCCACACCTTGTAGATATTACCAGAAGCAGTATGGTCATGGGATGCATACCAGAAGTATGAAGAAGGACAAAAATTGCCTTCATCCCAAATATAGGAAAGAAGGATGGGACAGACCCCAAATCCTTCAGACCAATCAGTCTCACGTCATACTTACTCAAGACGATAGACAATTACATCAGATTCACTACCGCTGAATGCATACCGAACGGGCAGGTCCACAGATACCTCACTGTTCCAACTGACCAGCATGACACAAGAAACTCTAAATGGGAAAGATATCGCGCTCTGCGGGAGCTTTCGATAATACATCTCATACGTGGATGTAAAGAGGGCACTAGCCAGAAGGGGGAGTGAATGACACAATATCTCGATGGATGTGTGAGGTGCTTGCCACAAGGACAGCAGAAACTTTAATAGGCAATCAGACTTATAAAGTGAGCACCACTCGAGGTACGCCACAGGGCGGAGTATACTCACCACTAATGTGGAGTCTAGTGGTGGACGAACTACTGGAAATACTGACGGACCTCGGTCTACATTGTGTTGGGTATGCCGATGGTATTGTCATTACAGCAAGAGGAAAGTTTGAGGGTACACTATGTGAACTCATTCAAGCTAGACTCAAAGCAACGGAAGAATGGTGCCAAACAGTGGAGCTGGAAATAAACACATCGAAAACAACCATAGAGAAGAGAGAACTCCGTAGAATGAAAGTTATCTAAATACACGGTACCAATATTACACCGGCATCGGAAGTCAGATATCTAAGCATAACGCTGGACTGCAAACTCAAATGGAATAAACACATTGAAGGAGTTGTAACTAAAGCTACGAGGCCCCTCATGGTGTGCCGAAGCCTTGCAGCAAAAACTTGGGGATGTAAACCTGAAATCCTCCACAACAAGAGAAATGAAAACTTGTCCAACAGCAGCAATCGAGGCAATTGTGGGCCTCGCATCTTTGCACATTATTGTAGATGGGGCAGCTAAACAAAAATGACTAGAATCACAAGAGAGGGAGCGGGCGAAGGAGAATGGCTTAGAAAGAGTGAATTAACATCCCTCCCAGCATATATCACTTCTTGGACTCCCCAAGGACGATATAGTCAAAAGAACAATTTTGAAAAATACTTCACACCGAATGAAATACAAGACATAAGAGTACTAACCTCTGCTAACACCGGCACAGATCACAACCTAGTTCTCGGAAAGTTCGTCATGGAGAGGCATCGAAGAATAAAGCAAAGACCAATAATGATTGAAAAATACAACATAGAATCATTGGATAACGACTGCACCAAATATCTATATGAAAGCTGACTAAGTGGAAAACTTACATCGGGAAACATAACAGACAAGAATGTAGAAGACAGCTGGAATATAATTAAGAGATGCATACAAGAGGCAGCTAACGAATCAATAGGGAAAAGAACCATAAATTTCAATTCACAAAACAAAACCAAGCCTTGGTTCACACGCAGGAGGTAAAAAGGCTGGCCGAGGAAAAAAGGAAAGCTACTTACAATGTAAAAGTACACCAACAGAAGAAAACTGCAATAACTATAAAGAAACAAGAAATAGAGTCAATGCGGCAATCAGAGGAATCAAAAGAGAATACTGGGAGAAGTTCTCCACAGACATGGAACACGATATTTACGGAGCCCAGAGGAAAGTTTGGAAGATGCTCAAAAACAGAAAGAAACCCGTATAGAATGCATCCAGACCAAAAGGGTTCGTCTGATCGAGTGGGAAACATATTTTAGAAACAATGACAATACTGACAATACGGTAGAAACTCAATCACAGGAAACAGAGGAAGAGATCACGAATAGATTAACGGCTACAGAAGAGGAAGTTAGTGTGAATATTAAAAAAGCTCCTGGAGTGGACGACATACCCAATGAACTGGTATGTTATGGAGGTAAAGAGCTAGCAAGAAAATTAACGGAATTGTTTAACAAAATAATAACCACATCCAGCATACCAACAGAACGGCACAAAAGTATCACCATACCAATTTTTATAAAGGGACAAAAAATCAATCCGGAGATCTACAGAGGCATAACCCTGCTTTGCACCAGGCACCACTATGAAACTGCTCACCAGCATTGTCAAAAGCATCTTAGAACACACCATCGAAAACAAAGATGAACAACAAGGAATTCGGAAGAACAGATCGACAACTGATGCCCTGTTTATTTTGAGACAGGTAAAACAGAAGGCGATCGAATTCAGCTACCCTGCTTATGTATGACCTAACAAAAGCGTTCGACAAAGTACAGCTGCCCGATATACTGGACATATTGAGAAAGAAACAAATCCCAACATCAATCATTAACATAATCAAACAACAAAATACCATCAAACAACAAAAGACATACCGACACTAACAGGAATAAGACAGGGTGAATGGGTGATAGTCTCAGCCCATTCCTTTTTAACCTCGTCATGGACGAGATTATGCACAGTGTGACAACATTGAACAGGGAATACAGACTGAACAACAAACCAATAAGCATGGTCTGCTATGTGGATGATGCGGTAATCCTGGCAGAAACGGAAAACGATCTGCAAAGGCAAACACATAAGTTTTATCGAAGTAGTAAAAAATACAACATATCAATCTCCATTGATAAAACAAAATGTATGACCTTCTCCAAAGAACCAGTAAGGTGTAAAGTCGTAATAGACATTAAACCAATAGAACAGGTAATGAACTTTCGTTAGTTAGGAGCGGATAATCAAGCAGCAACAACCCGATAAACGACATAAAATCACAGGTCAACAAAGCCGCAACTATTTCAGGATGTCTGAGAGATATCATCTGGAAAAACAACCACATGCGCATTGATAGTAAGTTGCGGATATATAAGTCCTGCGTAAGACCGGTGCTAACCTATGGTATCGAGACTAGAGCTGACACCAATAAGACAAAGAGCAGGGAAGACACTTGGAGACAGGGTGAGAAACAGTGACATGAGAGAGGCAT
Organism: Pissodes strobi; assembly: GCA_016904865.1. NCBI lineage: Eukaryota > Metazoa > Arthropoda > Insecta > Coleoptera > Curculionidae > Pissodes > Pissodes strobi. The sequence continues at coordinate 220,040 of MU182869.1, read as the reverse complement.
GCAAGGTGGAGGACATAGTGAGATGGGGGAGGAAAAGAAGAAGATATTGCCGTGACCACATAGACAGAATGGACCAAGAGAGTCTAGCATACATCGCTAAAGACGGAAAACCAGGAGGCCGACGATCGCTAGGAAGACCACCTAAGAGATGGAAAGATAGCTGGAACTCTATCTCACAGGATAACCAACCGAATTGGGCCTTTGCAATTAACAGACCTTAAGGTCTTCTGAAGTAGAAGAAGAAGAGGAGGTCGTGATAAGAAGTAGAGAAGAATGAAAAAGAGAGCACCACTTGCATTATCACATGGTATAAATGTGGGGCAAGAACAGGGGACCGGATTTAGGCCAGGAACTAAATGCAATGGGAAAACACCCCGACATATTTCAGGCGGAAATTAACGCCATAGGAAGATGTGCGAAGTTCAACGTCGACATAAACTATAGGAAGCAAGAGATTGTCATCTTTTCAGATAGTCAAGCAGCCATCAAAGTACTGAGCTCAACAACAATCCGCCCCAGAATGGTATGGGAATGCCTAGATAGGTTAAACGAAATAAGCACGAATAACAAACTATCCCGTCAATGGATACCAGGACACGCTGGGATAAAAGGCAACGAAAAAGCAGACCAATTGGCAAAAGTAGGAGCACAAACTCCCCTGCTAGGACCGGAACCTTTCTGTGGCATAGGGACGCGCACCTACAAGGAAGAATTTAGGAAAGAAGAGCGAACCAATTGGATCAGTCTATGGGAACGCCTTCCAGGGTTATGGCAATCAAAGATGTTTCTACGGCCTCCCTCACCCAGAAAGATCAAAATACCTTATAACACTGAGTAAGAACAATCTCCGCATCATCACCGTTTCAAAAATTGAAAACGAGTACAGTTGCGGATCTGTGAGGAGGGAGAGGAATCCCCGGAACACCTTCTCACGGAGTGCGGGCGGTTCCATGCTTCGGGTGCTGCATCATCGAACAGGAGGAACTTTCATCCATAGAACCATCCAGATTACTTGCTGCACTACTGAAGCTGATTGATGATTCATCGTAAACTGTCAAAAATACTTCTACTGAATTTTTTCAGTGGTACACCCTGTATAATATTCACTAAAATGAAAGATTTTTTCGTCCTAATTTCAAAAGTGAAACTTCATTTGCACAAAAGACAAACAGAAAACAGCCTACAGGCCTGCACAGTGCAGAGTATGATAGGTATGCGCGCACCGCACGTTTGTCGACAAGCTGTAAAGTAGATAAGTATACCAAAGGTCCCGTAGCACCTTGGTGTATGGTGAAGTCTCTCGCATTATTGCGGCGCTCGCTTCGGGTTCGAACCTCGCAAAAGGAACTTTTATTTCATTTTATATAATAACATGTTGACACCAAATGTCCCTTAACGGATCTTGCACATAGTGAATACTTTTGCTTTCTTGCCATAAATAAGCGAAACTCGCAGTGGATTAAGGAATGTTTTCGTACAATCAATGACAAAAATAATTTATAATTTTTTTCAATTTATGATCCTTCAAAGCATTATCTTATCGCACGGGGCTATAATAATAATATTAATAAGTAAATACAATTTTTTTAGATGGACGCGTTTCATTCACCTGTAGTAGCGTAGTATCGACGCGAGACGGTATCAGCTTTGTTACCATATAAGGCGATATAGATTCTCTATAGTAGCGGTGAAAGCTGATGATAATGATTTACTCGTTCGCTTTAGCATTTTCAGACTAAGACCAGTGCAATCGGTTTTTTATGGTTAATAGGAATGGGATTGTCGTCGGTTCATCGCGGTTCAAATTAATCACAAGGATAAGAAACATGGTATTCTCGACTTTTAAATGGCCATTTTGTTGGAACCGAAGACTAAACGATTGCTGCATTGTGAGTATCTGATTCAAATTTGGGTCGTTATATCCAAATCAAATAAGTCCACATTTTAGGGCTTCTATGTATCGACATAAATCGTACGGTACTGTGTCCATTGGCAAATTTCAAAGAGGAATCGGGGAAGGCATCAGGACCGATCACATCAAAAGCTGAGCTGATCTCAAACATAAACCAAGATATCAGTGTAGCAACTCCCTGCTTATAGGCTATCTAAAAATATGCCTTACTCGTTTGATTCGCTAAAAATAGCCAAGTTTCCGAAATCAAAACAAACGTTCCCGAAATGTAATTATTCTACTTTACCTGTAATAATTGTAATTGATTTTTTTTGTGTGGCAAAATACAAACTCGGTCATTATAAACGCGCCAAATGCCAAACTAGATTATTATTAATGTTGACGCGTTCCAGTTTCGGTCACCGTACAAACGATAATTTAGAGATATTAATAAACGAACCAAGGTTAGGCCGCGTAATTAGAGTATTAGAACGGGTACGACAGGTATGAAAATGATCGAACTATAAATGAGATTATGGAGTCGAAAAAATCGGGCGCGTCCACTAGTTTTTGCATCGCGGAATGCTCATATAGTTGACCGCGTTTGTGCGGCAAAGGAATATACGCTATCAATCTTTATACTAGAAAATATTCTATTGTATATATTAACAATATGATCTTAGTGAAGCCCAAAAGTGCTCACAGCTACCTATTTAAGGCTTAATTAGTATCTAAAACACCACTGTTCTCCTCTTTTGATTCGATCGGGTCTGGCATTTGCGACGTAAACGTAGTCCGTAAGGCAGTCGACTGACCTGGAAAATATCGAAAGAATGATAGCAATTTCCAACTTGTTTTTGTTTTTTTTTTACTAGCCTAAGTAAGGCGAAGCATTTCATTCGACGAGTGTCTCGTCTATCTTGCTTTTCCATGTACAGGGTGTGTCACTATATTTTGCAGCAAACAAATAAATGAGCATCGCAAAGCTGTCAAAGCAGTAAAGAACGACAGCTTTGCGACGCTCATTTCTTTTTTTTATAACAAATCCTACAACCTGTGTATATAAAGGTCTCTAATATCTATTCAACTAGCTGAGATAGGTAGGGGTGCAATATATAGTCATACACCCTGTAGGTCAACCCCATTTTCCTACGCATTTGTCGAAATTTTCGTGCTCTAACGGGAATAACGGGAAAGGATAGGTCTTGACACTTAAGGGTGAGTGTAAATTAACGTAAATATTAAGTATACGTTATTTACTACTTGTTTATGGTGTTTGGTACGTCATAATTTATAATCAACAAAGTAAGCTCTCCTTTTTCTTTTTTTTTGTTGCAGGAATGTAGCCGCAGCCATTTTTGCGGAACGTCTCTATTATTAGCGACGTTCCGCAAAGGTAACAAGACTTTACGCAACGTCACTAATATTAGAGACGTTCCGCAAAGGTATCAAGACTATGAAATGTCACTAATATTAGAGACGTTTAGCGAAACCAATGAATAATAAAAAATAAAGGAACTGCGACATGGGCCAAGCTCGAACTATGGTTGTTATGGACAGTTTATCCCCTTTATTTTTGTTACAGAAATTTACTAGGGATCAATTATTATTGTCCTATTATCAAAGACATGCCGCATGGATGTCTTGTAATTATTGTCAATTGTGAAAATTAGGATAGGAATATGAAAACAGCTCTCCTTGATCTCTTAAGATTTAGATACAGCCTGTCAAAGTGCCAAAATTTATTAAAATTGTCGACATTATATATGAAACATCTAGAATTTTCTGGAGAATGCAAAAATTCAATAATATACAGGGTGTTCCATTAAAAAATCCTTATACTGGCGTTTGCTTATGGGACACCCTGTATAATGTTTTTATTACTAATAAGAAAATGATAAAAAAAATTGGGTCTATTTTTAAAAATAACAAAGTTAAAGAGCGGCCCATTTCCATTGAATAACTCTGTACAAGTCGCAGTAATTTTTGCGAATCGTCGCTATTATTAGCGACATTGCGCAAAGATTCTTTTTACGGAACGTCACTAATATTAGCGACTTTCAGCGGAAAAGGATAAACCTTTCATAACGACTGCATAACAAAAGATAAAAGAACTATGGCAACGGAATATGATTGCTTTTTACCGTTTATCCTCTTCTTTATGTGTTTCAGAAATTTAGTCGCGACTATTTTTGCATCTTTATTAGCCTCATACCGCATAGATGTCTTGTCATTGGGGATCGTCACTAATATTAGAGATGCTCCGCAAAAAGTAGTATTTTTGCGAAGCTCACTTTACTGCAATATGAAAGAAAAGTATACGGTTGCCGCGGCATAAAAGAAGATGGAAAAGAATAATTTGCTGAACGCAGCTTGTTAAAGATTAAGCAATGATCCCAGGAACAACAGGATGGGGAATCGTACGCAAGCTTGTGGGGAATATATAGAGTGAGGTAGACCCTGGTTCAAACGCATCGATAGAGCTCGGTTTATAGTTATTATGCATGGTTTATACTTTTCCTTATTCTTGCTACAGGAATATAGTCACGGTAATTTTTGCGCTATTATTAGTGACGTGCCACATATATGTGTCATTGCGGATTGTCTCTAATATTAGAGACATTCCACGGAGCGAAAGTATTATTAGTATTATTTTTGTGGAGAAAAGCATATGATTGCTGTCACATAGAAGTACATGGAAAAGAAGAGTTTACCAAATGCAGCTTCCAGAAGATTACCTATAATCGTACGCAAGCTTGTGGGAGAATATATTGAGTGAGGGAGCTAACACATCGAAAAATCTCGCTTTATGGTTGTTATGGATGGTTTATCATCTTCTTTTTTTTTGTTACAGAAATCTAGTAGTAATTTTTGCTGACCGTCACTATTATTAGCGACGTTTCGCAAAAATACTTTTCTTTACGAATCGCCACGTCACGTATATTAGCGACGTTTCGCGGAAAATGATAGACTTTTCATAAAGAGTGAATAACAAAAGACAAAAGAACTGCAGCATCAGCAAAAACCGTGACATGTCCGGTTGTATGGTTGCTATAGGCCTCCTCTTCTTTATTTTTGTTATAGGCATCTAGTCGCACTAATTTTTTGCCTTATTATTAGCAACAAGCCTCATAGATTACGGATGGTCACTAATATTAGAGACCTTTCGCAGAAAGTTTTATTTTTGCAATATGAAAGAAAAGCCTACGGTTGCAGACATTTGAAATAAGATGGAAGATAATGCAGCTACGGAAGATGAAGCAGTGGAATCGCAAGCAAGTTTGTGAAGGAATAGATTGAGACAGGGAGCTGACCCAGGTTCAGGCAACAAAACCAAACATCTTTTCGTGAGAGCAGAACTAAGATAGAGTTTAGGTTTGGGGACCAATCAGGAAATAAATATTTTGTGCCTTGCAAGATACGCATTATAAGATCATTTACACAAGTAGTGGCACTATATAAAAATCGGCCTCTCCTATTGGTCGATCCGCATGGCCCTCCGCTGGCTTCGCTCGCTACGGGGGCTCAAGAAAAGGTAACTAACCAGGTGCTAACCCAAGACATACCCAAAATCAAGAAAAAAAACTGTTTAGAAACATAATCTTAAAAAAATAAATAAAAAAAAGCAGCGAGGTTTGAACCCGGGCCGTCCAGGTGAGACCCAGCTATCTAAACTTCTACAACACGAGAGCTCTTGTCAAAAATTGATTGTATCACGAGGACATATTGTAATACGAGATGGATCGACCAATAGGAGAGGTCGATTTTTACATAGTGCACTATTTGTGTAAAGGATCTTAAAATGCGCAAGATACATCTATTTGGTAGTGAGTTTTACAATTATAACGATGACAAGACGAGAATTGTTCACGTAAGAAACTCTAGTCAACAAATATCTCGAAAAAGCAAATTTTTCAAAAAAGGGATAGAGTAAGAAGTCATAGAGCGAAAACAACTGGTTTTATATTAGCATGGCAGAGAATGAAAATAAAAAGGGAAGTGCTAAATTTGCCTTTAGTGATTTTTGCGGACCGTCCCTATTATTAGAGAGGTTTCGCAAAAATGCCTTATCTTTGCGGATCTCGTTTTACGGCAGTATGAAAGAAAAGTATACGATGGGAAACAGCATTATACAAGTGAGGCATACTTTTTATCTTTTTACAGAATACAGATTGTAGAAAGCAATTTTTTCCAAAAAGCGATAGAGCAAAAGTTATAGAGCGAAAACAACTGATTTGATATTAGCATGGCAGAGAATGAAAATAAAAAGGGAACAAAGTGCTAAATTTGGCCCTAGTAATTTTGCGGATCGTCCCTAGAAGTTAGAGAGGTTCCGCAAAAATGCCTTATTTTTGCGGATCTCGTTTCTGTATTTTAGAATGCAGATTGTAGAAAGCAATTTTTTCAAAAAAGGCATTGAGTAGGAAGTCAGAGCGGAAACAGCTGATTTGATATTAGCATGACAGAGAACGAAAATAAAAAGAAAACAAAGTGCTAAATTTGGCTCTAGTGATTTTTGCGGATCGTCCCTATTATTAGAGAGGTTCCGCAAAAATGCCTTATCTTTCCGGCTCTATGAAAGAAAACTAAACGGTGGGAAACATCATTATAAAAGTGAGGAATAATTGTTCATATAATGCAGATTGTGAAAAAATAAACAGTTCTATGCCCAGGAAGAGAGGACATTGAATGGTTTGCAAGCTCGTGGAGGAATGAAATATAGTGAGCGGATAAAACGCCCGGGCCTGTCAGTTTTATAAATTTTTCCCATTAAAGTATTATCCCAGTATACAGGGTTGCTAAAAAAGTTGGGCATATGTCAACTGTCACTTCTATATTTTTAGTTATTTATTGACTTTCGTCAAATTTGAATATACATAGGCCTACGTTAATTATTAAGAGGGTTATTTTGTTTTAGGATGAATCGTCGGATTTCCATAACAGCTTGGATACAAATAGAAATTCCAAAAGGTAAGTTATATTCTATTTTTATAGTTGGCATTATATATTGTAAGGGCTAGAAACATGCAGTATAAATATATAAAACTAGAGAAGGCAAAAAGTGCTATAGTTATGACCGAGACAAAAAAACTCCTAAACTTCTTAACTAACCCAACCTAAACTAGATAAAATCGAAATGACACAATTGTTGAACGTTTTATTAATCAGTTTTTTAGCCATGTCAAGCCACTTTAACCGCGGTGATTTATTATGCGGTTATGGTATAGCGTTCGTAGACAAGTAAAAGTAAATGTGTTATGTGTACAACTGCAACGTTGATAACAAACGAATTTCCAGTTGAACGAACTCGCACTTATTAATATTTTATGTAAATATGGGAATTTACGTTTTAATAGGGAGTATTCGGATGATGTTCGATTATTATTGTCTATTGGGCACTTGCATGTTCAGTGATTTTTAATAAGCTTTCACTCTAGTTTTTGCAAGAGAGCGGATGATCGATTGTTGGTAAGTTGGTTTGTTTCTTAGTGTGCGGATCAACCGTTGAACTTGGCAAGATAATTTGCGTGATTAATTGAAACTGGAGTAAATATGTAATATTATTGTTAATTGCCCTGATCAGGCTTTTATGTTTCCGCTATTTAGCTGTGCGACGAACGTGTTGTTGCTTGTTCCGTTTTCCTACGTCCAATCAATCGAGTATCAATGGTTGCAACCTTTCTAGACAGCTGGGCTCTGTCTTAATGAGTTCGTTTACACGGTTTGATGTGAGCTCGAATGTTGACACGTAGCAGAATATGAAATTGGAGAAACCCAAATATTTTGTCCCTACTGCTTACTATGCTGGCACTTATTCAACTAGGCATGTTTGGTCCCCCTTTTTGGACAGGTCTTTGTGCTAATTATTTGCTGCTTTGTCGGTCCTTTATAGACAGTGGTCTTTTTCGCTATTCAGGCTGAAGACAATTTTTCTAAAAATTGGCAAGCATTCAAAGGCTAGTCGTCCTCTTCATATAGGCCGGGCCATGAGAGCAACGCCAAGACCAGGTGGGCCTCCCACCACTTGGCGCTTGGGTCATGCAGGAGGCTAGCTATGTATTTCTTCTTGGGATTCCGGGACGCATATTTACACATCCTCACATACGATGGCATCAGGGTGCTGAAAACTGTGAGCCTTTGTAAACAATAATTACGCTAAAAAAGCTCACTGATTTTGGCACCTACGTAACTGACTATCATAGTCACCAGGGTGCTGAAATCGGTTAGGTTTTGTAAGCGTTTGTAGCGCTACAAAAGCCGTCGTATGTGAGGATGTGTAAATATGCTTCCGGGACAACAGTATTTGGAGAGAAAGAGGTGAGATAGTTGGACATGGAGGAATTTGTTCTCACACAGAATCGTGGTACCAGCCAACAGACTGAGATTGAAGAGAGCACACACAGTGACCATATCAACAAAGGGGAATTGGCAACGTGGAAAGGCAAGTTTTCTGGAGAGGACGTTCATGTGTTACACCGATGGCTAATGATTGAATAAATAGTCCCTCGGAGCCTTATTTGGAGACAAGCTGAACTCAGGGCGGTCTGTGCACCCAATGCTAACTTTAAATTGGTGTAGCAGTGCGAAGATGCCTTCGAGTCCTTTCTAGGCATTTTTAGCACCCAAGTACGAGCGGCAATCAGAGAGTTAATTGAGCAGGCACTCTTAAGAAAATGGAGGAACTTTCAGGGGGCAGACTAAGCCTGACAAAACTAAAACGGAATGGCGTCTGACGTGAGATAGGCGGTCCCTGAGCACTACGGTAGGGGTACCTAGCTTATGAAATAATTCAGAATCATCACATTGTATATTGTCCAGGGGAATTTGCATTTGTTTATACCAGGAGGAAGGATAATAGAGATGCCAAGACTTTTTGAATTTGATGGTCAACTTAAAGCGTTGCCATCGTTATTATTAATGTAGATTCGTACTTTTTAGAGTCATTTTAACCGAGCTACTCCCCGGCAGTGTTTTGCCAAAAAATCCCGCCTTACAGGAACCTTATATGCGTCTGACCCCGGACTCGACCCCTATTGGCAGTGACGTGGGTCACCAAACAAGGTCGTGAATAACGACCGTCGGTCTGCCCCCGCATCTGCGCTTTCTCTGTCTCGTAATATTTTTGATTTTATCGTATATGTATATTATACCGGGGCCCCCGTCATGTAAATACTTTCACTCGTTTATAGTTTTGGCGATGGATTTTTTTTTCGCCGACGCCGACGGCTTGTTTGCATACATGATATGTGGGGTAATGAACAGCGAAAAAGATGAACGCTTTTTTGATGCTGAACTACCGTTGGCTGGAAGAAAGTGTGTCTTGTGTGACTCATTCGTGGGATCGTCCGTGATGATGATAAACTGCTACCGGCTTTCTAGCTTCGATTTAGATGCTTAAGATTGGTATGCTGCTTTAAAACGCACGTGTCCATTATGGTGGAATTGTGGTATCTACTTTAATTATTTTTTTTAATTACTAGCATAAAACTACATATTTTCTATACATTGTAACAAATTGTCAAAGTCTAGGCGAAAGTTTAACGAAGCGAGCGAAAATCGCAACTAACTTTTGTAATTATTTATCATATCCGCAAGCTTCATTTTATTTCCGTGTATCCGGATCCAATCGAAAATCTATTAGATAGAAGGATAATTTCTCGGTTTGTCGCGAGGAAATAAAACGCCATGTGGAATCGACTTTGAAAATTAAACACACTTTCGTTAGATTGGCAACGACATGTTATAAAGTACAGTTGCTGAAACGGTTTTTACTTTTATTATTGTTCTTTTCACCGCATTTCACAAATAATGCGTGTAACTGTAGATTTGAGACAATAATATTTGTTGTAAGAACTTGTACCAGCGAACCCAATTTCTTGTTTGCACCGTTTATCATTATGTTCGATAAATGTTGTTTCGGGTTCGTGATTATTATTTCGCTTGTTTGTCGGATAACGGTGTTGTAAAAGAATTGAGTCGGTACATATTTTAGATGTTGTTCCGTCATCTAGTTCATTATTGAAAGAAAATAGAAAGCCTAATACTTACTCTACTTTGTCCAGTAGTTCATTGGAACTATCCCTTCATGGAACAAAGGCGTGGCCTAGCAGTCAGACTAAGTAAGGCTATTGGTCTTCTCACCCAATGGTTAATGGTTGCTAGGCGTTTAGGCAACGTTGCCGAGCCCACCACCCTTATTATTATCTTTTGTGGAACAAATCAATCCATTAAAGACGGCTACGCTGTTTCTAGCTTTGAGGAATTGTACCAGATACCATGCTATGTCGAGACTTTGCGTTGATTTAGCCTTTATTAGAAGTTATTTTTCTTGGCTTCTGAAAGCTCACTCAAACTCGTAAAATTGGCGAAATATTAAAAATGTGAAAAATGTCATGAGTATAATCTTCACGAATTAATATTAGTAAAATTGCAAAGTGAATTTATAATAGTGATTTTAATAATCATTTCTAGATTTAGGAAAACATGTTAAATTTCCGTTAATAAATGTTTCAACGTAGATAAATACTAAGGACAGTTCGCTTACGTCCTTACTTCTACCTAGAGATGAGGACGGAGCCACTGTCGTTTCTATGGAAACGACCATCGAATCTATGGAAACGGCCGGACGGGCAGTTACGAATTGGACTAGTTTTTTTTTATTTTGTTCTTAGGTTAGTTTAAATATTCATTTCCTTGCTGTCTTCTGACATACAAAATTTTCTACTTCTGGTTAATCCGGAAGTCGACATTATAATTTATTCGTTTGCGTTGTTCAGCGGCCTTAAAATTTTAAAATCTCAGTTTTCAGATGTGGATTTTAGACTGAAAATCAAAAAATCACCAATTTCATATTTTAAGTCTGATCGATGCGATTTTTTCATATGTTCTTTTCATTTCCTCGCTCTTTAATATAAGAAAGTTTGATTGATCCAGATTATTCAGTTTTCCAGGAATAAAATATTAAGTGGTGATGTGTCATGTTAAAACTCGAATATTTTTCTGGAAGAAAAAATCAGAACCTTAATATTTTTGATTTTGACCTCACTCCTCACATTTTCCTGAAACGGAGAAGGATTTAAAGAGTTCGGGTTAGTTTGGGTTCGTGGGATGCTCCATATTCGAAGAGAAAAATATCAACTCGTAACATAAAAATTAAATTGTATTTTTTTATCAATGCTACCTTAATGGAGGGGACGATGGATGACGTAGGGATCAAATTCGGATATTCTGCCGTCGCCCTTGTTTTTGGGATTGACCCACTGGCACACTTGCCGGAAGCTGAGCGCAGATCTCTAAAAACTGGGTCAAATTACGCTATATAGGTCATACTAGGTCGGGGTCTCTTATATTTTTGGTAAAATCCTTTAGAGATCGGTTTAAAATAACATTTAAGCATAGTATCTCCATTTAATAAATTTTCCTTCAATATGTCCTTGCGAGGTGATTCAGCCGAAAATATTGAATATAATAGCACAAATTACAAATTAGTGATTACGGAATTTATTTTAATTTTTTTCTTGATAAGTATTTTTTTGATTATCCGATTACTTGACGGGAATCTACGCCAAAAATGGTATTAGAAAACATTTTGGAAACTATGATGCCTTTCATATAGGTTGGACTAGTTGAATTTAAACTTTTCGCCATTTCGAGTTTGGTGCGACACGTCGCCACTTAATATTTTATTGCTGGAGAACCGAATAATCTGAAGCAACCAAATTTTCGTACATTTAAGAGGGAGAATATGAACGGAACTTACCAAAAAATCGCATTGATCCGATTGAAGAGGCTGAGTGGGTGATTTTTTTTCTACTTCAAGCGTACATGCCAGCCGACGCATAGTTATGTTCAATAAATCAATTTTAGATTCGTAAGCCCGGTGATTTCTGCAATTTTTTTCTGTTGATCGGAAAATACGAGAAATTCGAAACATACATAAAATCGCAAAAAATTCCAAAATTTTCAATATTTCGGCAATTTTACAAGTCTCAGGTCTTTGTGTGCTCATTTAAAACGATTGAAGGTGGGAAAATTGTCCAGGATCGGAGAATTTGGACATTTTCCAAACGAAAAGCGGCCGTAAAATTTTCCTGTAAACATGGAAAATACTTGTGTTTTATATATTTAAAGACCCTCATTTCGAAAAAAATTTCAACTCATGCTTGACAGAATAGTGAATGTTAAACGATTCAAATTTAAATAACAAAATGAAAGTTGAAAATTTTAAATCCAAATTTAAAATAATTGCACATTATTAGAAAGGATTGAATGGAACAAAAGTACAGGCACTAGCTTATGTTTTATGACCATAAAATTTGAAAAAATTATGTGTCTCACCCTCGGTCTCACCTTTATAAGCACACAACTGAAATGAAATTTCTGAAAGATATAAGGAATTGAGTTTTTTTAAGCTTTTTTTTTCTCAACTTTTGCCCCCGGTTTCGACACTTTTTTTCCTTTTTTTTTAACTTCTTTTTCGCCGAAAACCGCGTTTCTCTAACTTTATTTTTTATTTTTTTTGCTTTATTTCGTTTTACAATACTCTTATTAACTTCCCGAACAATTTTATCTTTTTTCTATTATTATTTTATTTGGTTTTATAATACTTTTATTAACTTTCCGAACAATCTTTTGTTTTTGTTCTTTTTTATTTTTTGTTCCCATTTTCGCCATCTCCGACCTCGTAGCTGGACTCCTTCGCATTTTTTTCGTCGAAAACCGCGTTTTTCTAACTTTTTTTTTATTACCTTTTTTTATTTCGTTTTATAATACTTTTATTAACCTTCCAAAAATATTTTACGTTTTTTTTTCAATTCTTTCTCATTTTTTTGAACATTTTTTGGTATCCGGGGAGGTGGGGGTATAATGAAAATTATAAATACATATGATTTAAAATTTTAGGTTTCCCAATTTCCTAAATCCGTTTGCGAATAATATACCTACACGTTTCAACCTCGTATATGATTGTGTTTTAAATTGAAAAGTTCTGCTTTAATTAAAATAATAAAATTTAAATTAATCAGTGAAAAAAATACAAGGAAAATACAATATAATCAATAATAATATGTAGTAATTGCCTATCGATATGTTCCACAGCTTTCCAGAGAATGTCTGGTTTCACAGGATAGTGTCACGATTTACACGGCTACAAAATCGATGGTAGCTTTAAGAGAAATGTTTCCAGGGCACGCAGAGACAGACGCTCGATGGCCTGCACGTTCATCCGATCTCACTTCATGTGATTTTTTTCTCTGGCGGCTAAGTCAGAGCTCAAGTCTTCAAATACCGACTAAGAACCATTGATGAACTAAAAACCTTCAGTTCATCAATCATCATCACAAACCTTTGAATTATTATTTTTTTGCTAAAAATTTCCGAACCATCGTGACTCGGCGCCATCTTGAATCATTAGAAAGGAAATAAATATTTAAACTAACCTAAGAACAATATAAAAAAGCTAGTCCAATTCGCAACTGCCCTTCCGGCCGTTTCCATAGAAACAATGGTTGTTTCCATAGAAACGACTGTAGCCCCGTACACATTTCAAGGACGTTAGCGAACTGCCCTTAGTACTAACCTACTGTGAAACATATTAGCGGATATTTAACATGCATTGCAAAAATATTAACATTTATATCCATCCATGTAGGAAAAAGAAAATTGGATTTAAATTGTTATATCAAAGTGATCAATGGACAAATGTGAGAAAAGCAAAATTTTGGTATCTCGACAATTTCTAGAAATATCCAGATTTTTCTTTAATTTTGAAATTATTTTAAGTATGGACCCGTAATCCTCTTAGAATAAGATAAGTAAATGGTTTTTTAATTCGTATCATCTTATCATACATAATATTCACAACTATCTAAGTGCCTGAAATGAAATTGCAGTATACAGAGTGTCAGCAAGAAAATCAATATTTGACATCAAGAGAAAATAACCAAGTATAAATATATCATATACCTAACTGAGACACGAGGGGTGCTTGAAAATCAAATTCTCCCTATTTCTTCATGCTGTTAATAATATCTTTGAACATTCTATTTGTCGCTTCACTCCCTGTAGATCAAAAAAATAGAAGTGCCGTGGAAATTTTGTTTGTGTTTCCTCAAAAAAAGACACATTCCCGTGAAAACTGATTTATTTTATTTTCTCTAACAACAATTGAAAACCATTGTATGGTTAGATGGGAACTTAGCACTTATTGTTTACTATCCCATAAATTTGAACAATAATTAGGAAATAAATTATATCTTGGCAACGCCGCAACCAATCACATCAATGTTGTTAGGATTTCATAATTTTTAGATACGTAGGTAGTTGGGATCAGATCATATGAATTAAAAAAAGTATTTATTTGACTTACAGGGCAGCATTTAAGGAAATTGAATTATTTGTAAAATTCTTGAAAAAAATTTGATATTTAAAGTAGGTGAAATTTATTTTTGTAAATTTGTCATTGCAATTTTCGTTCTCCTACATTCCCGATGGAAATAGAATGTTAATATTTTTTTTGTTGCCAGCATAATCCAAAATTGAATTATGGCTTTATCTTGTGGTCCGCGTATTTGCCTCTTTCTATAAGCGAAACTTGCAGAAGAGTAATTTCCTTGATAACTCTTGATTGATTAATTTCCTACGTCTGCTTTGAGTTAAGATTTTGTTGCTTTAATGTCGCGATCGTACGGTTGGCAACGCTGGAGGTGGCTGAAATACGCACCAACTTTTAAATAAATTAAATTCCATAAGTAACGTTGCGGTTTGTGTTTTCAATGGATTTTTAACCTTTTGGTTTACTTGTGAAGTTATTGAACGCGGAACTTGGAATTCGTCGACGTACGAACCCGGAGGTTCACGTAAATAATCCTCTTGTAGGTACCCAGGCTAGACGTACGACTCAATTAATGTCCGACTAGTCATAAACGTGTTTTCTTTGTTCTCTTTTCCGATTTTTTTTTCTTGCCGCGTTGCTTTCTTGCCATTTAACATGATTACGGCCAGGAAACGAACGGAAAACAGCGCTTGGAAGAATAAATAATTGCAATTTTAAATTAACTACGGCAGAACGACTTCCGACCTAATTTTGATGCTGAGAAGCAATTCAATGTTCATTAATCTACGATCAAGACATAATATAAGAAACAAATTAATACATTCGAATTGAAGCAGAATTTTGCGTTGATGCCACTGTTTGTGGATTTCAAAATGCTTTCTTTTTGCGTAAATATTTAATATTTCGGTGTGTATAAGCGCGCGACCTCTGACCTCGTACGAGTGCGGAATTAATTTTACGACACTTTCCAGTTGTTAAAACCCGTTGCGTTGCTGATTTGCTTGGCGATATAAGTACGACCCGATGACATATGACACGAATATCGTTACGGAGCGTGATTTATTAATCTGAGAGAGATTTTTGTGCGGAATTTTTGGCCAATGATCGGGGGTTCTGATTAAAAATCTAGCAACAACGTCGATCGATATCAGCTCCTCGATGGACTCGTCTGATTCCTGCCTTAAATTGGCAATTTTGCTTTAGAGCCGTTTTCGAAATACTAGACCGTATTTTAATTATAAGGACAGTGATTTTGTTACTTTTTCCATAAAAATTCACTAAAACCATAATATTTTAACGCTTTTTTACCTTCTATAGGCCTGCATTAACCTAATTAAAGCAGCAATTGTAAGCTAAAAATAAGAAAATTCATTTATTTACGACATTCTCAGACAACCACTCTCTGAACTAGAAGGCCTGACATCTAAATCTAAAATGGCGTCGCTAGTAGGGAAGACTCTAGCAATGGGAAACGTGTTAATTCATATATGAAGTACTTTTGCCACTTTTTGACTTCAAAAAATATATACCTAAATTACTTTTAATAGTTAATTACATGCCATTTACCAAACTAACAACAAAAAATTGTGTGGGAGCCATCATACCATCACAGAAAGGTACCGAATAATTATTATAATAAGTAGTTAACTATGGCTATTAATATAATATATATTTTCTAGGATATTTTTTT
>MU182869.1:166688-204115 GCA_016904865.1 Pissodes strobi | reverse complement strand
CTGACCTTGAAATAAAATAAAATTGAATATCTCGAAAACAAAAGAAGCACTAACGAAACTTTTTGAAGCACTAACCATCCTGCAATTTTCAAGGAAAAAAACATACTTTGGGGGCTAACTTCACGGACCTGCTTTAGGGCTTTCCCAGTCTCTCGAGTTATAGCACATTTAGAGTCCGTTGAGTCTTAGTGTGCTGTGGCACTTCAGAACTTGGTAACGATCGTCTGTAGGCTCGTCGACAACAACCAAATCGCTTCTAAATCCATGAGTCTAAAACGAGTTCATTGGCTCGGTCATCGATTCTTGCTAATTATTCTTGAGCATCCCTGCACTTTTGGGCCAGCGTTGAGCTTATTCTGGAAGACTGGTTATGCGAATCTCGCTCTTCCCTCTGTCTTACTTCAAAGGGGCGCTTTGTCCTGCTCATTTTGTTCCCTTGAACGCTACCGCTTCGAGACCTGATGCTACATTGCTTCCTATAGGAGTTCTCTCCCCCCTCTGGCTACATCTAGGATATCCCCTTGCATGACTGCTACATTTGCTCTTCTGAGGCATTTAAATACATACTGTACGCAGTTATCTTCCCATTAGACCAAGAGCATGCAAAATGTTCATGCGATTAATTTCTTACACTTTATTCCGGTCATTATGTTCGTTGTTTTTTCGATGTAACAATTTAACACAATCTTGTATCCGAACGTAAAGCGTGTAAACGAAACCTTGGCACGCGATGTTCTAAATTGCAAGATTGCAGCCTAAAAAATGATCATTTAATGTATCAGAATGAAATGGTTCAGTTTTTTTTCTCGATTGTTCATTGTGTTCTTTTGTTTGCCGCGGCACGATAGCGTAGCGCTCCTAAAACTGTATGTATAGGATGTTGCAACTAAAGTATCTACTTCAAAACTTTGGTAAGTGTATAGAGGATATCTGTGGAGTTGCTGTATCCACCAAGGAGAATTTTCACTGATATCTTAATAATTGTTACTGCCTAGGGGAAGTTAATAGGGACCATATGCCATATTGAAATGCCGTATTGTTACGGATCTAAATTGATTTTCTATAATTGCTCTCAATCTTATTAGTTTTGTCATCTGGCTTTGACATTTTTGCCTGGCCAGTATCGAAGCTAGGGATGTGTACTAAGGGAGTCGATACATGTGCATGCCTCAACTATCTTAAAACAATAATGTTAACTCGTTTGAAATTTTACTTAAATACCCTCACGTTTTTAAATTTGATAAAATATGTACCTTGTATGGATGTAGTGAATTCTAATTTCAATGTTTTTATAACTCTTTCTTCGAGCAAGATGACCAAATTGCTGTTTAATTTTTGGGAATATTTCTCTTTCATTGCTTTTTAATTCAAACTTTCTCCTTTTAGTTCTTTGAGTTTTTTAGCTTTCCTATAGGAAACGGGATGCATTAGAGCTTTTAAAATGTAAAAACTGATGAAAACATCTGTACAAAAAAGCCCCTACAAATCATCGAACGATTAACGATTAACCATACCTTATCTTAATTGTTAGTGCCTAGGGTAAGTTAATAATGGCCATAAACCATCATAAAATGCCATATTATTTCGGTTCTGATTTTTTTATAATATGGCTTTCAATCCACCCAATTCAGTCAGCTCTATTCATAATTAGGTACTGAGGGATCAATTATATAATCAATGTGAATTAGCCTAATGTTGGGGGGCCAACGCAACACAATCTGGAAGTGTGCAGGATGAGCGTTTAAATCACAGAGGCCATCAGAACATCATTTCAGATGTTGTATACGTTTTTTGGCTTGTAACATCCTGTATGATTTTTAAGGTATTATTATTATAAGAGAATCGAGCGTTTTGACCCCGTAAACTGATTTCGTCTGCGGAAACCCAACTGTGCGGAATATTGTTTTGAGAAAACATTGTCACACCGAAACAATGGGGGCCATTTTTAGGACGAAGATTTCTAGTTTGCGATAACGGTCGCGTGATTTGTTTATACGTTTTGGCGTAGCGTATAATCAGGCTGGGTGTAAGTAGGAATGGCCAAAAATATATATAGAAATCGACTCGTATCGATATATTGATATCGATACACGTTCGATATATTGAAACTCGGGAGGATCGAAAGATCCTACCAAAGCTAAACCAAAAGAGGGAACTTCTGAGGGGGCCCGGCAAAAGTTCTACAAGCTCAAGGAGCAGGACATAAATGTAGCGCTAATACAACAACTCTGCATTTACTAGGAAGTTGTTAGAGGAGCTGGTATCCAGTCCGCCTCCGAATTACTCCCCCTGAATGTCCACCAAATGCGCATTTCAATTTTGCATTTACTTTACTCAATATACATTACGAATGGGAAGTTTTCAAGTTGACACCTTGTTTACACCCATAAATATAACGTAAAGTTTTATAACGAAAAAAACCAGGCAGTCTCCAAAAACGACACTGTTTATATTTCCTAAAACGTCCTTGGTTCTGAAAGAGATTTAAGAGTACCTTTACTTATTTGGTTGGGAAACGAAACGGGAACTTAATAATAGCCTGGGAATTATGGTATCATTTAACTGACTCGATGGGCAATTATGATATTCGGCCAATTTACCTACAGTTAATTTACGCTCGACTAATTGGTATAGATTTCTAAGATATATGTGAATATCTTAAGGTACCTGGATTCTGTCGGAAGATTTATATTGAAAGACTCAATAGACCGCCCGCCCTCCTGATCTGACCCCTGTGAACCTTTCTTATAGGGCTATCTTAAAAATATATACCTACTGTAGTAAACTGAGACAGAAATAACAAGAATCGAAATATCTGATATTCCTATATTGTTTCTAGGTATAAGGACCCTTAAAGCGAGCACATTTTATCACATTTTAAAACCTCATTTATGCCCAAAGGAAATAAATAAAAACGTGGAAAAGGTGCATGCGTGCATATTGATGTCTTCTAAAAGGTTGACTGAATGCTGAAAACCTTGAGATCCGAGATCAATTTTCTGCGCGGTTATAAGTCAGAGAGAAGTGTTATGATAATCACCGGGGTGTAGTTTTTAATTAATTTAATTAATCGTCTATTTGTGTTAAACAAGCAATAGGTAGGTACCCTATAGGGGTTGAGAAACGCTTTTAAGCGAGTACTTTTTATATCCTTTTTGGCCCTATAATAATTCGACCCCTTTGAAATCGTTTTCACTACGCCCATGACTTAATATTTTCATATTAATAAGAGTAAGTTTTACATGTCAACCAAATTGAACTTCTGTGCTTGAGAGTTGGCTTCGTGTGAAGAAAGCTACAAAATTGTAGATTTTCGCTCTTGTTGAAATTTAGGTGAAAATTTAGCTTTTTTTTACACACCCTATATACAAGAACTCTTACTTATTTTAGGGAATCGAGTAACATGTACTTTTTCCCAATCAGTTCCCATATAAAATGCAGAAAACCTTTTTCACTTTTGTAGCATGAAACTTAAATTAATAGAACTCGGATTTTGCGCTGACTTAACCAGTCAAAAGTCTGGAATAATTCAAGAATCTGGTGAACCACCCATTAGATTTAATTAAAATTTAGTAAATCGACGTATTTAATCGTTGCTGTAGCATTAGCGTTGTTGCCAGCTTGCACGTTCTTTCGGAGATGCATAGAAGTTAATTTTTCTTAAATATCATACCATCACTATAATTACTTTACACGCATAGAAACACTAAAGCAAAATGCAACAGCAGCCTTGTGTAATTTGAAAATTATTTATAATAAAAAAAGAGAGAAACATAATTTAAATTCCATTAACAAAAAATGGATTAAGTTAAATGATCAAAATATTATCGGTTACTATTCAAAACGTGGTGTAAGGAGTATAGATGCGCAATATATAGTCTCTCATACACAAATGCCAGTCTCACTTTCACGAGCTACAATTCTAGTTGTACGGTGCACCCTATTATTAACTGACGAGGATATGGCGACCGAGTGACTACCGGAATAAGTAGTCTCCCACCTGTCGGTGGAGGAACCAATAAGTGGAAGGGCACCTCATTGCTCTGAGGTTGAGTAATTGACCTCAAAGGCGGAAGAACCCCTACAAGGGTCAACGGCATTGGGATGTAGAAGGCAAGGAGAAACCACTACATTAAAGATCCATTGGATATCTCAAGAATAATAGACATGAATATGTTCAGATCAAATCAGTCCGGAGTTTTAAGCTCCCCAATCGGATCTCCGGGGGGAGTAGGTTTGAACAGTAGAATGAGAAATGAAAGGAGTAAAATAAGACAAGGGCACCTCATTGCCCTGAGGTTGAGAAATTGACCTCAAAGGCGGAAGATCCCCTACAAGGGTCAACGGCATTGGGATGTAGAGGTCAAGGAGAAACCACTACATCCAGATCCATTGGATATCTCAAGAATAATCGACATGGCTATGTTCAGATCAAATCAGTCCGGAGTTTCAAGCTCCCCAATCGGATCTCCGGGGGGAGCAGGTTTGAACAGTAGAATGAGAAATGAAAGGAGTAAAATAAGACAACCTGGAGAATATGTACTTGGAATGTTAAGACCATGGCTCAAACCGGAAAAATTAAATGTGCTCTGAAAGTGAGATGAGATGGCCTAACTAATGCGAGCTACTGCGACATTGACAACTATAGAATATATTACTCCGGAACAACGGATGGAAGATATGAGCATGATGTAGGGATAATCATACAAAAGAATATGGCTAAGCAAGTTGTTAACTTCATACCTGTGAATGAAAGGATTATGCTTCTTCAACTTTAAGTAAGTACTTTGCCAGTGAACACTAACATAATTCAACTTTATGCACGCACCACAGACTACGATGATGAAGAAGTGCAGGCATTTTATACCCAGATCCACGACCTGATAGGAAAGTTGCCGAAACATGAACTCCTAATAATAATGGGAGACTTTAACGCCAAAGTAGGTAGAGGAAGGACAGGCGGACACATTGGACCCTATGGACTTGGAGATAAGAACGATAGGGGAGAAACTCTCAGTATGTTTGCAACTGAACGCAACCTAGTCATATTAAATACTTTCTACAGACAACCACCGAGTCGTTTGTATACGTGGAAGTCGCTTAGAGATAATGGGAAGGACTTCATCATAAGAAACCAGATCGATTATATTCTGGTAAATCATAGATACAGAAACAGTTTTACAAGTGTGAAAACATTTCCCGGCGACGATATACAATCCGATCACAATCCAGTGATAGAGGATTATAGAACAAAGTTGAAGAGAATACAAACCCGATTCCCTGTAAAATACAATATCAAAAAACTCAAAGATAATACCATACGAAATCAAATTCTTAATGAGAAGTGTACACAGATAAGGGAAGAGTGTGACAGCACGGATCAGCGGATTCAGGCCTTAAACAAAACCATGGAAAGTGTCAAGAGGGAACTGCTTAAAAGTGATAATGACAACAAAAAATCGTGGATGACAGAAGAAATTATGCAACTTATGGAAGAAAGGAGAAAACATAAGAATGATGCCACAGAGTACCAAAAACTCAATAGAATAGTACAAAGAAAGGTCAGAGAAGTGAAACAGAAAGAGATGGAGGAAAAATGTCAGGGAATTGAAGAACTACAAGGTAAATATGAGGAGTTTAACGTACACAAAAAAAATAAAGAAATAACAGGAATATATATAACCAACGAAAACGGAGAAATGTTTGTTGACCGAAAGACATCAAGAAAACATGGGAGAAACATAGGGAGAATTTATTTCACAATAGAAGGAGAGACTCACCAATCTCTCAAGTAGAAACTGGCCCCAAATTACTAACTGATGAAACTGCGGTTGCTATTACATCCTTGAAAGAAGGAAAAGCTCCAGGGCCAGATGGGATACAATCAGAATTTCTTAAACCCTTTGATGACAAATCTGTACAAATGTTAACTGACATTTTCAACGATATTTACAATACGGGAAATATCCCAAAAGAATGGCTTGTCTCCGAATTCATAATGTTACCGAAGAAACGGGGAGCCAAAACATGTGGGGACTATAGATTAATCAGCTTGATGAGCCACTTGTTGAAGCTGTTTCTTAAGATAATTTACCGAAGAAGTGAAAAATGCTTATCAAAGTGAAACGCCCCTTTAATTAAGCATGTTCCAGTGTAGCTAGAGGGTTGAGATTTTCAGGACATGCTGCCAAGCTAAAATGGGGATCCTGGACGAAAACTGGATCCCGCCGGACACACACACACACACGAAAAAAAATAATAAAAAAAAGAAAAAATTGTACGGAAGGTTAATAAGAGTATTATAAAACGAAATAAAGAAAAAATAATAAAAAAAAAAGGTTTGAGAAACGCGGTTTTCGACGAAAAAAAAGCTGAAAATAAAAAAAAATAATGCGAGTTTCCTAGTACTCAAGACACCGATCTTTAAACATATCCTATATCGCCCTCTTAAAATCACTGCGCATGATTACGATGTCACAGCCGTTTACACATTTCCGTCCCCATCTGCATGCACAATTCCGTCCCATTGGCCGAGATTTACCCTCATACCGCCGCGTAAGATGTTTACACATCATAAAATTGAGCGGGTCTGCCTGGATTAGCTTGCTCTTCAATGCGCATGGGTTATGATGTCATATCGGTTTACACATTTCCGTCCCATTTGCCGAGATTTACCCTCATACCGCCGCGTAAGATGTTTACACATCAATAATTTAAACAGCTTTAAAGACGCAAATCAAAGCCGACCAAGGAGAACCCGTGGACATCTCCAAACTTGGCAAAGAGACTATTCAGCATGGCCAAGTCAACTTTGGGCCTCCTGAAAGCAGATTTCTGATGGTTATTTTCGGAGGGCATTTGCGTGCTGTCACTGACAAGCACAGTGCCATAGTCCTAAGTATAAAGCACGTTATTGAAAACACGGACACTTTTAAGACATGCACCCCAACACATTTTTGTCGATGTTATTCCAGAGGTCATTTCTATTATTTGACACAAAGCGTACATCTCTCGTTTATCAGCGTCAGTCATTTCCATCTTAATTTGCATAAAATTTAATCAGTCCGCCAAATCCGAAAGCCAATATAAATCGACCCCTAGCAGCAACCCTTTGAGTCGTTACGTCCCCCATGTAATGGGCTTTGTTTTGTACAAGTCGTGACAGATGAATAATACAGGCCAGTACATCAAATTGACGTTGCTCTGTTGCTTTCCAACCCACTTGATTGTGTATATAGCCCTGTGATGTCATCGCCACATCTCTCCGAGCCCCATCCAACCCGAAAGGAAATTATTCAAATGGGGTGACTAATGGATATTGCTTCGCAATATATACAGATATTAATTGAAAATTATTTAAAAAAACCCTTTGAGCAAATATAATTAAAGACAAAAATTATAATAACAGTTTCAATAACAACATCGTATAGATATAACAATCGGGCCCTTCTTTGTTTCGAAATAAACCGAATGAAATATAAGAGTGCGTCAATTCTGTCTTCGCAGCAAATCAGGGAAAAATGATATTACCGAACTCAACCATATAGGACTAGAAAATAATATCATATCTCAACACTACAGGGTTACACAACATCATGGTAACATCACTCCAAAACAACATACGCCCACATCACATTTTAAGCCTATGCGAAATATTTTCTATAACCGAATCGATGGCCATAAATAAATAATGGCGAATCCTTGGCACGACCGTACCGGAGAACAATCGACGGTCGTGGCAGATGTTCAATTGTTGTGTCGTCTTTGGTATTCGGCGACGCGTTCTTGTTTTGGGGCCAAGCCGGCTTCGGCTTCCGCCATTTATGCATATCTGATCGACATTTTGCGACAATAAATGGTGTGGCAGAGAAAAGCCGATATCCCGTCGACATAAAATCGCATGCTTTCCCAATAAACGATTCTTAACCCCCGAATGCATATAAATTTAACATTCCAATCCAATATGAAATGCTATTTAAGACAGTGCCGATGTGAGTCAGAGTGAATTCTTTTGTCCTCTCCGGTGACGCCTCATATTAATTCAATATATTAAAACATATTTTTTTTCAGAAAGCATTTAGTCCGGCACTGGCCCGTTATAAATCATCTGATCGGAGCGATCGGCGTTGCCAGTTCACTTGACGAATTGTCCCAAGAGGGTTTATTATTCTGAAATCGATACTATCAGCCTCCTCTATGTATTTTAATTTGTTCCCTTTAAGCTATAAATTTATACCCAAAATAAATCAGAAATATTATGAATTTTGACGGTTTCTGCTTGAAGAGAAAATTATTGGCAAAAGTGAAACGGATCTTGCCCGAACGATTTTATTACACGCGAGACGTGTAGTTGCGTCACGAAAATATGTCTTATTTTAAGAGGCACTTTGGTTCAATTTTGCCATTAGGTAATTGCTGCCATAATTAAATGAGTAATCGAGCACTCGATTTCGTCATTAGCAGCTTCTTCTTTCCGGTATCGATCCTTGCGGCATGGTTGCGTTACGTGAAATTCCACGAAACATATTTAATTTCGTAGATTTCAATTTCGCATCAATTTTAAAGCTACTTTTTTTGAATTTTATTGAGGTGTCGACAATCGCAATAGAAGACATAGTTAATCAAAGTCTGGAACAATAATTGAAATAACTATAGTGAAGGTCATCAATGTAATTTATTTCAACTTTTGCCTCCCAGTTTTAACACTTTCTTAATTTTTTTTCCTTTTTTTTCGCTGAAAACCGCGTTTTTCTTATATTTTTTTTATTAAATAATTTTTTTGTTTCGGTTTATTATACTTTTAACTTTCCTAACATTTTTTACGTTTGTTTCAATTTTTCCCCATATTTTGAAAACATTTTGTTTTTTTCTTCCCATTTTTGCCATCCCCCTCGTAGCTGAACTCCTTCGCCCTTTTTTCGCCGAAAACAACGTTTCTCTTTTTTATTATATTTTTTTCTTATTTCGTTTTATAATACTTTTTAAATTTTTGTGTATCCGGGAAAGTAGGGGGTATAATTCCCACCTCCACTGATGACCCTGTTTGCGGGGTCATCGCTTGTTAGATTTTTGATCCGAGGCTCCGTTGCAGAGATATCGGCAAAAAACGCCTTTTCCCCAAAATCCTCCCTTAAGTAATTAGAGCCCCGGTCAAACCATGTGGTCAAAGGTAGCCCCTTTCCCCTGACCGAAGGAGCGGAGGGGGGTGGGGGACGTTGTCCAGTTTTCGTCCAGGATCCTCATTTTACCCCGGCCACATGACCTGAAAATTTCAACTAGCTATCCTGGAACATGCTTAATTAAAAGAGCGTTTCACTTTGATAACCGTTTCAACTTTAAGAAGCGTTTCACTTTGATAAGCGTTTAATTTTTTCTGACTTTACTCTCTCTAAAGAAGTTTCATTTCAAAACTCTTAAAAGTAGAGATTAGCTTTAAAATGACATGAATCAAATTTCACAATTAATTAACGCATCATGCGGTTTGTCTCTTCCCTATAGCAGCTGCTACGATGATTTTGCCCTAACGTCAGCATCAGCTGCATCCGAATTTTGCGGAAGCCGGAACTTAATTAGAATAATTATCACTTTTGCTGCCGGCCTCTTAATACGTATAATTCCTCATGATCTATTCCAGTTATTAAAGGATGGATAACAAAATAAAACATTACCGACAATCTACTGTCAAGTCCCGACGCAGACACAAACAGCTGATGCTGACGTTAGGGCAAAATTTTCGTAACAGCAATTATATGGAAGAGACAAACTGCATGACGCTAGAAATAATTACTTACTGTCTTGAAACAGGTTTTCCAAAAACGAGTATCGTATATGTACATGTTTTAGAATATCGAGCACATCCCAGGTTGTTGTGATTTTGACGTGATGATTGACGGTTTCCTCGCAGTTTTCATGAATGTCTCTTTGAAATACCTCCGTATGTTTAGTACCGATAATGACATTCTTTGAATGAGACTTCATAATTTTATTTTTTGGGGGGTGTAGACCGATTGCATATTGTTCATCCATGATATTCTTCAACGTATTTGATCTAATTCTAATTGGTTGTGTGGAAGCAATATCTTCATGAAAAGGAGTTTAATAACCCAGTTTTCCAGCTTCAGACAGTTTTCAAAGAGATTTCAGGCAATTAAATGTTTTAACCTATAAACGCATGCAAACAACTGGGCTATACAAAGACCAATAACTATTTTTATTTTATTCCCTGATGGTGTATTTTTCGGATCAAAACGCAGATAAACGTATTCAATATCTTAGAAACTGAAAGTAATTTGCCATCATCGTAAACGTATTATGAATGGTCATAAAAAAGCCAACTTTATTCCAATCTAATCAATCTCGTAATTTATACGCTATTTGAGAGAGGGTAATTTCGAAACTTTTGTCCTCTATCTTTCGGGATTTTTAGGCACCTATAGATTCGCTATGTACTAAATATAATTTGCTTACTTTATATAACTAATGCGTCTAGACGAATGCCTACTTAACCTGTACATTCGCCAGCAAAAACCAGGTGCTGACCTTTAATTCTTGGAAAGAAAAAAAAACACTATAATAATTACTAAGCAAATTCGTATACGTTTAATGTCAGTTGCCACTTTTTCGCAATTAAATTATTACCGGCTTTGTAGAGTATGTTTTTTTTAGATTTATTAATCTTTTGATATTATCTTTTGAGATATTGTATCACATATCTAGACGTATGATCTTTTATGGCCACTTTGTTTAGATAGTAATAATATGTATGTGCTCGTGTTATTGTCAATCCCCCTTGTATTCGACGATGGTCCGGCATTAGCATTTACAATCATTTGCCAGTGGCGGGTTTGGTTTTTTAATTTTTAAATTATATTTTGTTTGAAAGTCAATTCTCCGGCTATTTTTTTTTAAATAAATGTTACGATTGGCTGAATGAACTAATGAGTCAGTGATCTTTCCATTGGTCTGTCTCCATTTTCCTGTATAGTCAAATCCACAAAAGCATTTGAAGAAAAAAAGGAAAAATTTAAGAGACCCTTACGACTCAAGAGGTCTTTTCACAATGTTAAATTGTAAATAAATACTTAAGTGAATAAATAAATATAGAAGGCCACTTGTGCCGATATATACCTGGTGCCAATATTTATTTTCTGTCAATTTATTATAAATCGAATCTCTAATACAGCCGTATGGAGGACTATTTGGTGAATCTGGTAAAGTCTAAATCAACTAAGAAAGAGTCACGGATGTCGGTTCACGTCAATCATATTTGAGTTATTAAAAGAATTATTTTTCGACGTTTTAAATATCTTCCATATTATCTCAGAAACTAAAAGCAGTTTGGCACCCTGTCTTCAAAAACGATAATTTCTGAAGGGTTAAACCTTCAAAATGATTTCTTTTCCATGAAAAGTAGCACTAATTTTGGAACTTTTCTTTTGGCCTGGAAAATATATTTTTTTTTAATGTAAATAATATAATCATATCTGATATCCCATCTAAATGGCCTTTATTGGCAATACCAATCTTTCATGTTTTATTTCTTTAATCGACTTTAACTAGGAAAATATGACAGATACGAGGTTGTTATTAATAATAAAAAATTGTGCTTAGACACCCCAGTTTCATAAATGTTAACTCGTTTCCACACCACCATAGGGGTAAACTTGTCGGTGCGTTTTTTTATAGTGGTAGCCATAGTGGCGCTCACTATTGAGGACCTTGTGTATACCACAATATACAGTTTGTCTCAACTGAAAGTGATCGAGAACTCATTTGTATTTTGTTAATAACGATGCTAAAATTATTGGTGCTTTCGAGCCGAATGCTGACGGTTGGTAAGCTATGGACCTTTTGTATATACTTAATTAATATTATAAAAATGCGTTGTAACGCCACTGTCGACGCTACGTTTTGTTTAAACAAGCGTAGAGCGAAGATCAAAGGAGTCCTTGGACGACGATTAGCATCTCAATAATTATAGTAATTTCAGTGTGAGCTGCCCTGACTCGAAAACTCACTAGGCACGACGATCTCTTACCTCTTACAAAGCCGCGGAATAAAAATGCTTAATTGTTTCGGTGTTATTATACACGAGATGCGAAACGGATGTATTAAATAAAAGCCTCGATTTCTAAGGAATTTTAATTATGAACGGCAACGACCAATAGTCCAAGATTATTGTTATTATTAGTCCCTTTGTTATTTATATAAATTCATTTATGACGAAGACAAATTCCTGTTTGCCCTGTCAAAAGATGTCTTGGACCTGAACAAAGAATAAATTGCTTAAAAACTAGCGTTGCCAGGTCTACTAAATTTTCAGCAAAATTACTGATACTTCGTCATTAATATTGGCATTTCAAAATAACAGTTTTTGTCGGGTTTCGTTAAAGTGATTTCTAAATAGTGTTTTCCATATTAATGCTATATCATATCTTAAGATTAATTGATGCGGGCGTTACCGCGGGATATTGCTAAAATGGAAATGGCCCAATGAATAATTACTATTGACAATAAAACCAATAGAAATAGAAAGTGTTTTATGTTGATGTATTGCCTAGTTAGGATTTATATATCTTATAAATAATTATGTGTTTACCGCGAGTGACCCAGATCATTCATTCGCTGCTTGGTTTCGGTATAAATATTTGAAATTTAGGAGATTTATGAAGACAAGAAGTTCAGTAATCATTGGTCTACAAAGGCTCTAATATTTTAACCTAAACGTCTTATCAATATATTTTTGTTTGATTTTTATTGAAGTGAGAACTTCCTTAGCGCGTGTGTGGTGATTTCAGACTCGATGAAACGAAAAAGCGACAGTAAAAAGAGATCCATAGGATGTAACCTGAGAGAGAATGAGATAGAGCACAGTTATACAGTTATTATTACACGTTTGTTAAGAACAAATAGAAGTCGTCCGATCACTGAAGTTAAGCAACGTCGGGTGTGGTTAGTACTCGGATGGGTGACCGCTTGGTTTAGTTTTATGATGGTTTCATTTCTACGATTCTTTTACTTTGTTCATTTATAAATTCACAATCATTATATAATTCAAAATATAAGCTAATTAATCGGGTGTTACAGCACCTAAATAACTCAATATATGTGTGTGTTTTTATATTTTAATATCCAAATGTTTGTCCTGTCTATCAAAGCACAATTTTGACAAATCGCACCTGTGACATAATAACTGGGAATTGGGGAATTGAGGAATGACCGTCGACTGGCCCCCTAGTCGTGCCAAATCCCAAACTTCCGCTCGCAACCCCTTTCAAGAAAAAATTTATTAACGTAACAATATCCGAATGAGCGTTACATGACGGCTTTGTTTCATTTGCTACGTAGGAAAAAGAGTGTTGAACGTGCCTAGAGAGGTTTTGTCTAGAAGAAATCGTAAGGAGGAGCTATTTTTTAAATACCTACGTACTATCTTCAATAATCAAAAGCTGCAGCTTGCAAGTATTAAATATTTTTCATTCCACCATGGGCGTAGGTATAGGTAGGTGTTTTCAAGCATTCCCAAGAAAAAATTGTTGGCCCCTGATTCTACCTCAATATAGCTCAAGGAAATGTTGGTGATGTATGTCATTCTTTTTTTATTTTGAAGCTCTGCTGAGCAACTTCCACTTCCATTAAAATTGGATCAGAAGCGTGCATCAAAACAGAAATTCAACACGTTCTCGAATCTGTCAAAAATTATCGCGAGACATTTTTGGTTCCTTTTTATTCGCCTTAACTCCTGGAATTGATAAATTTTGACAAAAATCAATGGCGTAGAATGTTTTCTTCGGAAAGCATGAGAAGGTTACCCTTATCTACCCCCTAAGAGGGTATATCAAAGCATAATTTTGAAAAATCGCATCGATGACGTAATAACTCGGAAACTTAAAATCCAATCGTCGGCTGCCTAAAATCGTGCCAAATCCCAAATATCGGCTCTGATTTTTTGCCCTAATATGGTAGCTTAAAGAGATTTTCATGATCTATTATGAAGTTCTGAGCATTAGAATTAAATCAGAGGTGTGCATCAAAACAAAAATTAATAAACACTTTTTCGAAATAAATAAAAAAATTGTGCTCATTGATCTTGTTTCTCGGCATCGTATACAACCTCAAGATTGATGTTATTACTGGAGATATTAAGAGGAGTGTACGATTTATCACTTGAAACTGTAGCCCGGTGGAGAGCCGATGTCTGTGCCTTCCTGTTGAAGAACTCTCTCAATTTTGCCAGTTGCCGAAAGTGCAAATTGGCCATGCCAATTAGTTATTGACCGCCTTCTTTCCTTGGTAGGGTCATTCGAAGAGTGGATGCTCTTGGGTGGTGCACTTTGTGCTGTGTCATCATTCTGCGAGTAGTTCTCTGTAGTTCCTCAAGATCCGTGTTTTGGTACTTGTTTGTGTTCCGTTGTTTTAGCACTGACTTTAGAAGAGTTCGTATTCGTTGCAGATACTGATACTGATCCTTCACCTTGACATTCGCTTGTTTTTCTTCAAGCAATTTAGCTTGTTGGAAACCCAGATACTTATAGGTTTACCCATCGTTCATAGCCTGGACTATATATCCATTTGGAAGAGCAACATCACCATTTATGACATTGCCTTTTTCGATGTTTAAGGCTTTGCATTTTTCCATTCCAAATTCCATATGGATGTCCTTCCAGAACATATATGTTACATCAATTAGATCTTTTAGTTGCTTTTGACTTCCTGTATATAGCTTAATATCATCCATATACAGTAGGTGGGATATGGTTTGGCAGCTATCTCTGTTAGCCTTGGTATTGAAGCCATATCCTGTGCTATTAAGCAATACAGAGAGAGGGTCCATCGCTAGACAGAACCAGAGTGGGCTCAATGAGTCGTCCTTAAAGATTCCTCTATTAATGCATATCTCATCGAGTGAGAGATTGACCGTTGTTAAATAGTCTGAGGTTCGTTCTCCATTTATCCTGAATAATGGCTAGGAAATTAATGATTTTGGGATGAATCTTATACATGTGTAGTACGTCTAGGAGCCAAGAATGGGACACACTATCAAATGCCTTTTTGTAACCTATAAAGGCTGTATATGAGTTGCGTTGTTTTTCTTGTGCTTGCTTGAGTATGACAAAATCAATTATAAGTTGCTTCTTGCATTCTTGATGGCCCCTGATGCACCCTTTTTTTGTTCAGCGAAGAGGATATTACTATCTATATAGCGGTAGATTCTGTTAGCAATGCACCCTGTTAGTATTTTGTACATAGTCGGCAAACACGTAATGTACCTATATTGACACGGATCTTCCGTTCTGACGCTTTTGGGATTCATAGTTGTTGAGCCCAGCATAAGAAATTCAGGGGTCTTTTCTGGGTGGTACATGATTTTTGAAAATTTCCGAGCGAGAGGTTCATGACAGACACACTTCCAGTTTCTTGTACCAGAAGTTATGAATATTATCCACTCCTGGCGCTTTCCAATTACTTGTGTCCCTAATGGTGTTACTCACCTCTTCCTTGGTGATTATGTCAAATTCCATCTGGGGTATAATCATTTGGTTCTGCTGTGTCTGGATCCATCCAGCATTTCGGTTATGCTGTTTCGGTTCAGTCCAAATGTTCCACCAGTACTTGGTGAGATGCTCTTTGCTCGGCAATTTGTTTTCAGCGTTGGCGTTGGTTGGGTTGTTGTTATTGCTGATTACCCTATAGAATTGTCTTTCATATGTGTTAAAGAGCCTGCTCTGTCTTTTCCTCTTTGAACATTTGAGGTATCTACTCAGACGTTTCGATTTGGCTATAAGTTTCTGCTTTAATGTGTCTATATGTTCAACCACCTTTTGCTGGTAATTTGGGTCCTTGATCTTGGTGCCAATGTTCTTGAAAATTTTATTAACTCGTGTTTTAAGTCTGTTCAACGGATGTTCCGCTCTTTGAAATTCGATGAGACTGATTAAGCTCTGAGGGAAACCTTTCCATGTTATCGGGTCCTTGGTGGCATCTAACGATTTCTTACAAATTTTCGGACGGTACGGTACGGGTTGTTACGGGAAGTAGGTACTGCTTTCTGCATCAATTTGAAGAGATGTTCGCTCAATCCGAGTTCCTTGATGTTTATTAACAGGTTCTTTGGAATGAGTCCTGTTGATGACACAATGATTGGCACCGTTCTTGCTTTCTCCATTCCCCATTGTTGCCGGATTTTCTCTTGTAAATCTCGATATTTAGCGATCTTTTCGGCGTGCTTGACCTGCAAATTGTGGTTGGGTATGGCGATGTCGATCAGCGTGGCTTCCTTGGCCCGCTTATCTACGAGAATGATGTCCGGTCTATTGTGGATCTCCCTCTGATCAGTAAGCACAGTGCGGTCTCAGTAGATCTTATAGTTGTTACTTTCTAAAACAGATTCGGGAGTGTATTTATAGCAACTCACCCTTTCCGTCTGCAGGAGCAACACCTTGTCTGCTAGTTCCTGATGGATTATCTTCGCAACTGCATCGTGTCTGATTTTATATTCTGTTGCTACAAACGTTTGGCATCCTTCTGTAATATATGGATGGTCTCAGTGGTTTGACAGCCGTATCGACATCGATCATCCGCCACCGAAGCATCTCCAAGTATGTAATTGAGATAGCCAGCAGAAAGCCTTCGGTTTCGGGGACCATTTGCCCTGAAACTAACCAATAGTTCGACGCTGTATTGTCGACATGGTCTTGGGTAGTCTCATTCACATGTCTCCCATGTAAGTGCTTTCCATGCCACACTCATATTTTCTCAAGGTCGATATGATGGCGGTCTTGAACCTGGTGTTCTTTTAAAAGCAGTGGTGAAGAGTCATCTATGTTACAAACTGCTCTATGACCTTCTAAGGAATTCGCTTTCCTGTGAAAACAATTGCGCAAATTATCTATTTGCCGATCAATTTGTTTACGTTGATTCGCTAGACTTCTTCTCTTCCACCTAGATGTCTTGGCAAGGTTGTTTGTTCCACTGCGCTCCTCGGATGGTGTTTGTGTGCTCTTGTAAGAAGGTTCTTGTTTTCCGATTGAGATTTTCAATGTCAGTGCCGGTCCACGCTATACCAATCCAAACGAGTATTCAAGAACTGAGACGGCATAAGTATTGATAGCATTGCAGAGATTTTTGCTGTTGAGTTCAGCTTTTGCCAAACGTTTTATCCTTCTAGTAAATTATTCTGTTAATTCAGCCTTCCTTGCGCCATGTGCTATTAATTATTAAAATTAATCTCCCTTAATTGTCTGATGTTCTGGCCGTCCCTTCAGTTTAAAGTGACCTGGACATACTTTACCTCGTACCATATTCACTGTACGGCACTTTTCCAGTCCAAACCGCATTCCAATATCCATAGAGAATTGTTCTACAATTTTCAACATTTGCTCTAGCTGATTTTTGGTAACTCCCATAAGTTTTAGGTCATCCATATAGAGCAAATGATTGACTTTCTCTCCTGCTTCGTTGTTGTTTTTGATATTGTATCCATACAAAGTAGAATTCAGCTTTTGGGATAGAGGGTTCAGCGCAATACAGAACCATATAGCGGGCTGAGGGCGTCTCCCTGAAATATACCTCTTTTTATCGGTATGTTTTCGGTAGTAATCCCGGCTTCATTAAGATGTATTTTCGTGTGCCAAGATTTCATGGCATGTCTTAAAAAGTTAACAATGTTAGCATCAGTCTTATATATTTGAAGAATCTTTAGTAGCCACTCATGAGGCACATTATTATTATTATTATTATTATTATTATTATTATTATTGTACATGTACGCCGAAAAAAACATAAACCGTGATTGCTGGCATAATTGCAATGATATTCTGACCATTGGCTTGAGAGAATAGGATGCTAATTTTTTTTTAAGTAATTTTTAATTGTTCATAGAAATTTAGGAAAATACAGTAGCGTACCTACATTGCCGTGCTCAAGTAAAATATTAACGCACGCGTATAGGATGCCACTGTGTTCTAATTTCAAAATAAGTATATTTAATTTAATAGATTATTACGGGCATCAAATTTCATTTAGAACTTCTGCACCCGTTTAGGAGATATGTATTTGAAAGTATATATTTTTTTTAATATTAAGTCATTCAGGACTTGTTTGGGCCTTAGAATAATCACAGATCATTCGATGTCCCTTTAATTCACACATGTATCAATTCTTTTTCCGAGATTATTAGTGCCATCCTTGAAATTTCAATAGGTGCCTATCCGTCTCGTTTTTATCCTGTTTACTACGCCTATTGAAGCGTGGACCTATCGCGTCTTCCTTTTCCCTCTTAGTTTCGTCCACGTGTGTCGATTCGTCCTTGTCCCCGGTTCAGTCGCAGTAGAGGAGACGGAGATCTGCTGTTCTCTGGAGTCAATATTTAGAGCTCGGAATAGAGCCGACAAGTTAGTAGATCTAGAGGTGTTAGAACGATACTAAAATACATTATTTGTTTATTCTATTATATCTCGTTAGTTAGTACAAATCGTTACTTGGTTGTCAAGAGTGCACTCTTTTTTAAAATACGTTTGCACTGTACAGGGTGTTCACCCATAATACAAAAAAAAAATAAAAAACAAAATTGTAGGGTTTTTGATGTAGTTTTTGTACACGTAAAGAAAAAAAAATTGTATAGTATACAGGGTACATAAAAAAGAACCATTTTTTAAAATCTAGCCCCCATTTTTTATTCGATTTTTCGATTCTGCCTAAAGTTCTAAGCATTTTTAATGTAACACACTATATGCCTATTCCTAATACTTTAGGAGTTATTGACAGTTGAAGTCGCTATTTTTTAATTATAATAATAATTCTTTATTCATTTTTAAAACCGAAGATACAAAAGCACTACTCGAAGCAATGAGGTCGAATTGAGGAAACTCACTATTTACACCTCAATGACTTCAAAAGCTAAACAAAAAGTTGTATTCTTAGGTGGCTGTTGCCATAAAAAAAATAAAAGAACAAAATAGCGACTTCAACTGTCAATAACTCCTAAAGTATTAGGAATAGGCATATAGTGTGTTACATTAAAAATCCTTAGAATTTTTCGTAGAATCGAAAAATCGAATAATAAATCAGGACTAGATTTAAAAAAAAATCTTTTTGATCTACCCTGTATACTGTACAATTTTTTGTTTTTTCCTTTACGTGTGCAAAAACTACATTAAAAGCCCTACAATTTTATTTATTATTTTTTTGTAGCTTAAAAATTAACAAAGTTAAAGGGAGGGAGGGGGGGTATTATGGGTGAACAACCTGTTATTATGGGATGATACCATATCTCATATTCTACGGGGTGTACCAAAAAAAGTTTAATACAAAAGTTGTTTGGATTCACTTAAACATTTAAAATATAATATTTTTATATATACAGGGTGTTCGTTTTTCTTGGACAAGTATCAAATTCCTTATTTTAAATAGAATGCCCTGTGTATTAAGACATTTTAGAACTCCTCGGAAAATTGATAGTAATATTTAGACCTGCAAACGTCATTTTTGGCTTAAAATTCAAAATATATCAAACACTGTTCTATTTAAAATAAGGAAGTTAATACTTGTCCTCGGATATATATATCTATATAAATATAATAATTTTACACTTTAAATAAATCCAAACAACTTTTGTATTCAACTTTTTTTGGCACACCCCGTAGATTCTGAGATAAGGTGTCATCCCATAATAAACGGGCCACCCTGTACAATGCGGCAACATCGATTTGACTCCCTCAATATTTTTGCCTGGATTTGGTTCTACTATTTTATGTCTATTAAGCTCTAAAATATATTTTTTATTGATTGCGGGGTTGCCAAGGAGTAATTTAATTCTCAATTATTTAATGCCGTTACATTTTTTTGCAAACGGTTGTGTTAGAGCTGCATGCACAAACACAATTGAAAGGTTTGTGAGATTCGTTGATATGCAGCGTGTTTGAGTTTTACCTCAAAATGTTGGTCGTTATTTTTAAATAGCACACTTTGCATGTTTGATCGAAAAGTGAAACGTCTACTAAGGTCCCAATTCCAATTATTGGGGCGTTTTCATATTTTCATTTTCATTCAATATATATTTAAATTTAAATATAATTTACAAATATACAATTTGGCAACGTTGCAAAGAAATGTAAAGTTTTTTTTTTATAAAGCGGAGTTGTAGTAGAGGCTTCCATGTTCGATCAATCACATAGGATCTCTTAAAAAGGTCGGGTAAATTGCCTCTATAAACACCAAAATTTGCAGGTAAAATTCAAACACCCTGTCCATTTTCGGGCATGGGTCGTTTGGGCTCCGCGGTCACTTTTACCTTTTGCTGGGGATTTATTGCCCCGATTGGCAATAGGACAGTTGCGCGTACAAGAAGGATTACGTAATTGTAGGGACTGTAATATAAATGTTAGAAATTATACCCCCGGTACGTTTCGTTCTCAAATATTTGAACACTTCATGCCTGGCTCTCCGATCGCTTCGCTCGCTACGGGGCGGCTCAGGAACTAACCCAAGGCACACCGCAAATCAGGAAAAAAAATGCTGTACGACAATCAAATTTTACATCTTTTCCAACAACGATTCACACAAACAATTTATATTACAGTCGCCCTATGGCGCGCAACTGTCCCATATTCAATAAGTAGCTGTTCTGTGAAGTTAAGACTAAACCTTCTTATTTTTCTGACCGCGGCGCGCAACTGACCAAACACCCTCATTTTTATATGATTTCTGAAGCGCGGTTTCGCGGCTGCACTACTTTGTCCAGAAACAAAAGGTTTTTCGTATCCCCCCCCACCCCCCTTGATGGTCTTTGAAATTGAAAATTCAGTGACGTAGTTAGATTTCCTCGAAGCCCCCCCCTCCCCCCCTGTTCCGTTTTTCAACTATTTACTAATTTTAGTAATTATTATGTTAAACTTTTTTTTAGCTTTTCATAAAAAATCAGTTTCAAACTCGATGCTGAAAGTTCTTAACTTCTCTTATTTGCGAGCGGTTTTTTACATTTTCTTCTTGAGATGCGATAAAAACGTTAGCTCTACACCCTCAAACTCGTCGGCCGAAATTTGGACAGCTGCGTACCCAAAAGCGAATTTTAACCAGATTTTCTCGCTGTTCTGTTTTTAGTAGAGTCAGTAGTCAGTGCTATTTTTCCTTGTACCGGTACGACGTCTTTGTTCGGTTGCATAGTTATTTTCGTTGTTTTTTACACGTCGAAATTCAAAATACGGTTTGTTTTCGAACGGCTCTGGAACGTTATTGCTCTTTGAAAATTGTTTTAAATATGGTTCGAGCCGGTTTACATTATTGTTTTGACGTTACTGTGAGAAAATTCCGTTTATTGGTTAATATTTACGAATGTGTCGACCTTTGCCAATGAATTCTCTTGAGCATGTAATGTTTGTATGTTTCATTATTTTTAACTTTACAGAAAGTTTCCTAAATAATGTCTCCTATTCGAGGGATTTTAAGGTTGGTTGATATACAGGGTGAGCAACATGACATGACATTAGATGGTAAAGTATTTTCAGAGGTAATATCCATGAAATTAAATTCGAAATTTCATAAACTCGTGATTGAAGTTATTGTTTTTGTCCGATCTTGACCCGGTTTTTCAACTTCAAACTGTTTTCAAAGAAATTTCACGTAATTAAACTTACATAATAATATGTTAACCTAAACCTCATGTCAAAATACCAAAAGCAATATATATATTGAAAACTTTTGGGTCGTTCGTTAAAATAGATTTTACAAACTGAAAATCAAAAAATCACCAATACTGCATTTTTGGTCGTCTCGACCAGACTTTATGGTATTTTGTACTCGTAACCCTCCTCTTTAATGTACGGAAGTTTGGTTGCTCCAGTTTATTGGGGTTTTCAATAATAAAATATTATGTGGTGACGTGTCGTGTCAAAACTCGAAATGGCGAAAAATTTAAACTCAACTTGCTCACCCTGTATAAATGGTATTATCGTTTCTAAAATTTCTTGTACGGTTTTTGGCCGGTTTTGACATCTATCAAAAAGTAAATAAATATAACCTTAATTTTTTTTAACTATGAATCGATGATTTTACATTTTTCCTCACAAATCCAATATCCCGATATTTTCCATACACAGAATTGCGAAGAGAAGTTTTATCCTAAAAAGTGCCTCGATTTTTTCGATTATTACGACTTTTTAGGCGTTAAACCCACTCAAAGTGACCCATTTTTGAAAAGTATACACGCCCAAAGAAATACTTGCCATTTTCTAATTATCCCCAATTTCAATAGAGTCCGGAAAACCGTTAAAAGGAACGTGCTCCCCAGAAAATATCAAAATTAATTAATTTTTTTCGATAGTTATCGACATGTAAAATCGATCCACTGTCCCCAAGTGTTGCCTATAAAAACGTGCCAAATTCCAAATTTCTACTTGTAGCCACTTTTCTAGAAAAAAACGAATGATTTACCAAAAAAATGCCTGCCTGAGCGTTACATGACGGCTCAGTTTCATTTACTACCCAGAAAAATGTGCGCTGAACGCGCCTAATTCGCTTCAAAAGTAAAGGCGCAAAAAAAAAGCCTCAAACTCAAAAATTTGTTGGAATACACTGCATAAAAGAGTGATAAAGTAGGGTCTACAAATTAGGTTTTTTTGAGTTAATTTAGTTTAGGTTTCATTACTGAGTCGATGCGATTTTATTTTTTTTAAATCTTTTCCACCGCTTTGTTTATCAGCACGAGCCTTTTTAGAAACTCAAAAGCCGATCCTCCTTGAACTGTCGAAAATCTAATAAAATTAGGTGAAATTGTAACAGGAGTCCTGGTCTACTAATAAATATTAGAATCGAGTAATAAATAGGCTTTTTTCGATTACAGCAAATGGTAATAAATCATAAATTTTTTCTGGTAAATGTCCTCGAACCCAAAAAGCCTGTTGCCCTACTCTTCCTCCGCACGATGATTAAAAAGGTGCTATCAGCCGCGCCAAATTATTCCCACGGGACCCTGACATAAATTATTGTCGACCTATTTCGTGGGAAGCGTGCATGTATGGAAACGAAATACAATGAAATTTTGAGGAAATTATTATGATGTATAGCTAAAATAGTAATTACGAATTTTGATCGAGTTGTGGGAATAATTGATTTTATTCGAGAGAACCGAGAGACATATTTTTGTCCATTCATGGCCCCTAATTAATTAAAGCGCTAATTGTTTTTTCTTTATTTCATGCTATACGTCAGTTTAACCTTTACCTCTAAGTACTTTCTGATTCTAAATTATTATGTATGTCATTATTATCACTTGAAACAAAGTCTGTTAGAAATACTCAAACCCTAACTCTTATTATTGCCAAAAGCGTATTTTCAAGCCGATTGAATAAAGAAATTGCGCAATGTTAGTGGCAATTAACTTAATTTTAATAAAAAAAGAAAGGTTTGACATGCGAGTTTTTCGGCGTGGTTGTATAATAATGATCTCGAAGTATAGTCAACTAAACCTTTTAAAATGACGTATCGCAAGTCCTCACTTGCTACTAAAAAAACTCTAGATGGCGGGCAGTACATATTATTTGATATAACTTTCATTACAATGTCATTTTTACCGCTGGAAGAAAACGTGTTGATTGCATTTTCCTATCTTTGGTTTTTATTATCTGTCATAATATGTCACTAACTTGCGGTTTGAATTAGAAATGTCATATTATTTTCGTCACCTGGTACTATTGGGCTTGTCAATTTCCCTAAACTCTCCTGTGATGACTGATGGATGAACTGAGTAACCCAAAGGTTATCACTGCCGGTCCCAAGCCCGGGCAAAAGAGCCTTTTTGGGTTAGGCCAGCAACCTGCCCGAAGTAAAAAAAAAAACAGCTCATAGAACCGACGACACTATTTCGGACACAGGCCAGATCACTACGAAGACGACCCAAGCTATGACAAGGAAAAACGAATTTGGAAATCTAAACTCAACATCACCAGAGTCGGTTGCTGGAACATAACATCGTGGCATGGAAGAGGTCAAGAAATCATTATTGAGATGGGAAAGCAGACATGCGTCAGGCCAATAATTACATATGGTATAGAAGCGAGAGAGGATACCAACAAAACCAAAAGGATGCTACGAGTCGCCGAAAAGTCAGTACTGAGAACAATATCCGGAAATATAAGAAGAGATCACGTAAGAAACAGAGGACATTAGAGCACAGTGTGACGTGCAGGATGTGGTGAGATGGGGAAGGCAGAGAAAAAGAGAATGGTATAACCACGTGAAGACGATGACCGACGATAGACTACCACGCATTGTACTATAGGGAAAACCAGCAGGCAACCGTCCACCTGGAAGACCACCAAAAAGATGGAGAGACAGCTGGTAGTCCACA
The DNA here is from genome assembly GCA_016904865.1 of Pissodes strobi. NCBI lineage: Eukaryota > Metazoa > Arthropoda > Insecta > Coleoptera > Curculionidae > Pissodes > Pissodes strobi. The sequence continues at coordinate 179,772 of MU182869.1, read as the reverse complement.
TCCCAGGAAATTATACAGAGGCAACAGATCATCTAGATCTCTGGCAAGTAGAAGAAGAAGAAGAAATTCCCTAAAAGTTTGAAGCGCGACAAGGGTGCGTTTAGAGACCGCTTGCTACTAAAGGAAAACTGAAGATGGCGGTCAACCGCAATCGATGTGTGGATATGGGATTTTTTTACCTTCGAAAAATCGAAAAACTTTAAAATCGCTGCACATGTGTTTCTTAACTAAGTCGATGGCGTAGATGAAGAAAATATTATTAGTTTTTCTCTAGTCGGTGCGCTTTTCCAGTTATTCACAAAAAAAATCGCGTAAAATACGTTCACAACTGCAGACCCTCAGAAAATCAAATTTTAAAAACTGAAGAAGTAAAATAGAAAACTGCTGTTTTCACTGTTCGATAGAGAAGGAATGACTCTATAAATCGTGAAATATTCAAGCCGCTCCAACATGAATTGAGCCTTTTACAGGGTTTCAAATTCTAGGTAAAAACTGTAAAAAAACTGTAATCAATTTTAAGAAAAAATTAATATTTCGAAAACTAATCATTTCCCCAGAAAACAATGATGATCATTTTTGGATTCAGGGGTTCGAAAGTAAAGGTATAGTTATAGAAACTGTAATTTTTCGCAAAAAAATTCGATGTGTCGATATGGGATTTTTTTACCTTCCCTCAAAAAATCGAAAAAATTTTAAATCACCGAAAATATGTATACTAACTAAGTCGATATCGTAGATGAATACGCTTAGACAATGACGGCCTGGAAAGTCGCCATACTAAAGCCTTTGAAAAATTTTGCCCTCTTGACGCATCACAACATCAGCCAGGGGAAGCCATAAAATGGTGGAACAAAGAGTTGGAAGAACTCAAGAGGAAAGCGAGAAAATCTTTTAACAGAGCAAAAAGAACTAGAACTCAAGTCGACTGGGAGCAATACAGCACCAATCTGCGGGAGTTTAAAAAACTAGTAAGGAAGAGACAGAGGGAGGCCTGGAGGGCCTACTGTGAGGAGGTCGAAGTACACTCGCAGACTGCACGTCTCTACAAAGTCCTCGCAAAAGACAAAGATCGCGACCTAGGTCTACTAACAAGGGAGGACGGCACTAAGACCGCTAACCTACAAGAGAGTCTGGAACTAACTCATTTCTCGACTGGTTCGTCGGTAACAGACGACAGGAACTGGCCAGACGAGACAAATCTTCAACCTACTGATCTGGACTGGCAAGGTGCCAACCAAATAGTTAGTAAAGACAAATACGATGGGCAATACTAAGCTTCTCACCCTTCAAATCGCCAGGTACTTACGGCATCCGTCCAGCTCTACTACAGTGGTTCTTGGACGAGTTACTGCCGCACTTGGTAAAGGTGTTCTGGGCATGCCTAGCGCTGCGCTATATCCCGAAGGCATGGATAGAAGTAAGAGTGGTGTTCATACCAAAAGCAGGAAGGATGGACTACACTGTCCCCAAAGCCTACCAACCAATCAGCCTAACATCCTTTATGCTAAAAACTCTGGAGAGGCTGTGTGAGCGATATTTGAGGGACTGCGTACTGGTCAAACCACCGCTGCATCCCAACCAACATGCGTACACTACGGGAAGATCGACCAACACGGCCTTGCATCCAGCAGAGAGCCGTATAGAGAGGTCGCCGGACAATAATGAGTCCACCTTAGGTGTATTTGTTGATATTGAAGGTGCTTTTGATAAAACCACCTTTGGAAAAATCAATGCTGCCTCCTGCTCTCAAAGAGACGCGTGCAAATAAAGGTGGAAGACACTGTAGTGAGAGGCATCGTTGCCAGAGGCTGCCCGCAAGGAGGCGTTCTGTCGTGCTATGGAACCTTGTTCTCGATAGCCTCTTGCATCGCCTCAACTCAGATGGATTCTACACCAATGCATATGCAGACGATTTTACGACACTGCTCAACGCAAAGTTCGAAGGAGTTCTGTGCAATCGAATGCAGAGTGCCCTTCGCTTAATCGAAAAGTGGGGCAGGGAGCACTCCCTGTCTGTAAACCTCAGGAAGACGGAGATGGTGCTCTTCAACAGAAAAAGGAGGACGGAGCCACTACGGCCTCCGACCCTCCTAAACACACAACTAAATTTCGCATCTGAAGTAAAATGCCTTGGGGTCACCTTCGATGCTAAATTAACCTGGAATCTTCACTTAGAACGAAGACTAAAGAAGGCATACATCTCTTATGAACAGTGCTGCAGGACCGTGGGTAAAACCTGGGGGATGAAACCCAGGGTCGTAATGTGGATCTATACTGCCATCATAAGACCTATGATTGCCTATGGAGCCGTAGTTTGGTGGCCCAAGAGTCAACAAAAAACGACAATGCTTAAGCTCAGTCAGGTACAGAGAACTGACTGCCTAACTGTAACGGGAGCTATGAGAACAACCCCAACCAGAGCCATGGAAGTAATGTTGTGCGTGCCTACCCTAGATATTTATCTAAGGGAGCTGGCTCTGACTGCAGTGCTAAGGCTCAAAGTCGTTGATGTGCAACGCAGCATAGAATGTGGAGAGACTAGACGCCACCTGTGGGAAGGGGTAGTCGGAAGACCCTTTTACTGCTGGCCAGTGCATATGATGTACAAATAAAACCAATTGAGCCTATACCCGAAGGTGCGGTTAACATTTTCGTGGATGGTTCAAAAACCCACGAAGGAGCAGGCTGTGAGCTTGCGAATTGAACTTAAATGATCTATGGAGGGACATGGGGCATGCAAGTATAGTTCAGTCTGAACTTGCTGCAATATCCATAGCCGCAAAAGAGATTGTTTGCAGGAATACTGAGAACAAGACTATTAAAATCTACACGGATTGTAGACAAGCACTACTGGCCTTGAAAAGTTATAAACTTACAGCCAAGTCAGTACTAGAATGCCATAATTCACTGGAGGATGCCGTCCGCTAAGGGAATCCAATTTGGGAGAAAGATGGCCAACCATGGCTTCTTCGAGAGTCGAGAGAGAAGGAATGACTCTGAATCGTGAAATATTCAAGCCGCTCCAACACGATTTGCGCCGTTTACAGGTTCTCATATTGTAGGTAAAAACTGTAAAAAAACCGTAATCAATTTTATAAAAAAATTCGTATCCCGAAAAATAACCATTTCCCGAGAAAACAATGATCATCTTTGTATTCAGAGGGTTCGAGAGTACAGGTTTAGTTGTGGAAAATGTTCTCTTTTGCCAAAAAAGTCTATATGGACAATCAAATTTTAAAAATTAACTTAACACTTTCCTATCTAGATTTTTATTATCTGTTATATGTCACTAACCTGCGGTTTGAATTAAAAATATTATATTATTTTCGTTACCTGGTACTACGGGGCTTATCACTTTCCCGAAATGTTTGAAGCGCGGCAAGGGTGCGTTCAGGGACCTTATAACTATAGGAATATTCTCAACGCCATCTATATTATTCGCTATAAATAACATAGAAAAATCGATGCCAGCGGTTTGTTATTGATTATTGTACCGTTTTTGTGTGAATGTTTTAGTATTCTGGTCATACATCGCGAAAAATGACCGCCGATTGTTTGTATGCAATCTTTTACTTGCCATGTACGCTTAGTATTTGATGAACGCTGGGTGTGTTCAGTCCGAGGTTCAGTCTTTTTAATCTATAATTTATAAAATCATTATTTAATTAGCTACCATCTTGAAGAACTCACATATTAGTAATATCGTAAACCAGCCGAACTTTGTATTTAGTGTCGAAGAATTCTAAATAAGAAACCAATATGATAACTCAGTACCGCCCTTATTATAACGGTAAAAGTGATTTTGTGAAATGTGTGTTATTGGTGTGTACCTTCGAAAACGACTGATTTCGATATATAATTTCAAAAGTCCTCCATGATGGATTTAATGTTGAACTACCTGTCTTACTCTAGGTAAGTTGTTTTGGATAATTTTATGTTAAATGCGCTAAGCAGGATTTTATTATTTCTGAAGTAAATCGATATGCCAGTGGCGTCCAAACATTATTTTAACAAGTGTTTGTTATGGATAAATGAATAATGAAAAACGGAATTTATTTAATGTTTATTGAGAAATGGGAATAATTAACGATATCAACTGGCTCTATAAAGACGATTTATGCTGACGAGCACGCAAACGACATCGTGCGATAGCCGAGATCATTAAAGAATCTAATTTCTTTTTAAGACAATTGACAACCGCAAAATAGATAAAGTTAATTCGTGTCACGTTTTTCTCGTTTGCACCACCCTGTACGAAACGATCGCGTAAACGCAAACCGCACGACCTGACTGTTTCAATCACACTCTAGTTAGCACGGCAACGACATTTGTAATTTATGAACGGACCAAAAAAAAAATTACAATGGTTATAACACCGTCAGCTTTCACCTTCTTTTATTCTGTGTCAATTTGCGACATTTTATTTGCTCAAACGGCAATGTGCAGCGAGATAGTAAATGTATTTCGCTTAATGTATAATGAACGACTTAGTTTTTTTGTCGATTTGTATGAATAATGTATATAAGGAGAAAATAGTGTAATAAGACCCATTGTTGGATTGTTGCCCAGTAGAAAATATATGGTCCGATTCGAAAAAAGTATATTAATTTAAATCAAAAATAATGTCTTATTTCTCATTTGGCATATTTGTTCCAAATAATTTTAAAATCGTTCATTTTAAGGATAAACGTATTCGGATTCGCCTTTAAATTCCCTGTGTAATGAGGGGTCACAAGCGATACTTTGGTTAAGAAACAGCGCTTCTGGGTCCGTTTAGAAAAAATCAACATGGCTGTCCTGTGACGTCAAAAACAATAGCTTCTTGGCGTTACGAGCGACCATGCTGATTTTTATTGAAGGGTGCCCGAAGCGTCATTTTTAAAACAAAGTGTCGCGTGTAACGCCTCGTTGCAAAGGAAATTTGAATGAGATTTCGAACTTGTGAAAAAATGTGGGGAGAGTTTTTTAAAATAAAAAAGTTGTTTTGTGTGGTAATTGTGTCAAATTCTTAGGTAGGTTTTTGCAATGCAATTTTCCTCGTACTCTTGCAAATTTATTTTGCATCAGCTTTTACACAGAATAGAATTTTATCAGACATCAAAAATAAAAAAAAACATCTCGTATGTCTACGGGTAGTTTTTTAAATAGAACCTTGTATATGTTTTTATATATTCGCATTCCCCTTTAAATTCCCTTTGTAACGATGGGTCCCAACCGATACTTTGTTTAAAAAATAGCGTTTCAGGATGCATTTATAAAAATCAACATGGCTGCCCTCTGACGTCAAAACAATCAATTTGTTGCTTCTTAGCTTAATATATTGCACGTTACCATACAACCTGTTTAAAAATGCATATACAGTTAAAATATATTGTTTCTGACGTCACAGAGCAGCCATGTTCATTTTTATTGAACGGCGTCTGAAGCGCCATTTTAAAATAAAATGCCACGTGTAACCTCGTTGCAAAGGAAATTTAAAGGAGAATGCGATTATGTGAAAATATATAGAGGGCGTTGTTTAAAAAAAAATAAAAAAAATATGTGCCTCACCTTTATAAGCACACAACTGAAGTGAAACTTCTGAAAGAGGTATAAGAAATGGAGTTTTAATTTTTTTAAGCTTTTCTTTGCTCAACTTTTCCCCCAGTTTCGACACTTATTTAATTTTTTTTCCTTTTTTCAACTTTTTTTGCCAAAAACCGCGGTTCTCTAACTTTATTTTATTTTTTTTTTCATTATTTCGTTTTATAATACTTTTATTAACTTTCCGAACAATTTTTTCTTTTTTTTATAAATTTTTTTCTCTTATTTGGTTTTATATACTTTTATTAACTTTCCGAACAATCTTTTGTTTTTGTTTTTTTTAATTATTTTCTCTTATTTCGTTTTATAATACTTTTAGTAACGTTCTGAAATTTTTTTTACGTTTTTTTTTTAAATTTTTTCCTTTTTTTTCCAAAAATGTTTGTTTTTTTTTCATAAAGCATTTTTTCTTCCCATTTTTGCGATCCCGACCTCGTAGCTGAACTCCTTCGCCTTTTGACTGCCCTCTGCACACACAGTTAAAATATATTGTTACTGACGTCACAGAGCAGCCATGTTGATTTTTATTGAACGGCGTCTGAAGCGCCATTTTAAAATAAAATGCCACTTGAAACCCCTCGTTGCAAAGGAAATTTAAAGGAGAATGCGAATATGTGAAAATATATAGAGGGCGTTGTTTAGAATAAATAAAAATAAATATGTGTCTTATCTTTATAAGCACACAACTGAAGTGAAAGTGAAAGAGATATAAGAAATTGAGTTTTAATTTTTTTAAGCTTTTTTTTTCTCAACTTTTCCCCTAGTTTCGAAACTTATTAATTTTTTTTCCTTTTTTTTTCAACTTTTTTTTCGCCAACTTTATTTAATTTTTTTTTCATTATTTCGTTTTATAATACTCTTATTAATTTTCCGAACAATTTTTTATTTTTTTTATATTTTTTTTTCTCTTATTTGGTTTTATATACTTTTATTAACTTTCCGAACAATCTTTTGTTTTTGTTTTTTTTTTTAATTTTTTTTTCTTATTTCGTTTTATAATACTTTTAGTAACTTTCTGAACATTTTTTTACGTTTTTAAAATATCTAAAAAAAATATGTGCCTTACCTTCATAAGCACACAACTGAAGTGAAACTTCTGAAAGAGATACAAGGAATTGAGTTTTCATTTTTTAAGCATTTCTTTTCTCAACTTTTCCACCAGTTTCGACACTTATTTATTTTTTTTTCCTTTTTAATCAACTTTTTTTTCACCGAAAACCGCGTTTCTCTAACTTTATTTTATTTTATTTTTTTCAATACTTCGTTTTATAATACTCTTATTAACTTTCCGAACAATTTATTCTTTTTTTATAATTTTTTTTCTCTTATTTGGTTTTAAATATGTACTTTTATTAACTTTCCCAACAATCTTTTGTTTTTGTTTTTTTTTATTTTTCTTATTTCGTTTTATAATATTTTTAGTAACTTTCTGAAAATTTTTTTACGTTTTTAAAATATATAAAAAAATATGTGCCTCACCTTCATAAGCACACAACTGAAGTGAAACTTCTGAAAGAGATACAAGGAATTGAGTTTTAATTTTTTAAGCTTTTCTTTTCTCAACTTTTCCACCAGTTTCGACACTTATTTATTTTTTTTTCATTTTTTATCAACTTTTTTTTCACCGAAAACCGCGTTTCTCCACCTTTATTTTATTTTATTTTTTTCATTACTTCGTTTTATAATACTCTTATTGACTTTCCGAACAATTTATTCTTTTTTTATATTTTTTTTTCTTTTATTTGGTTTTAAATACTTTTATTAACTCTCCCAACAATCTTTTGTTTTTGTTTTTTTTTATTTTTCTTATTTCGTTTTATAATAATTTTAGTAACTTTCTGAATATTTTTTTACGTTTTTTTTTTTTTTAATTTCTTTCCCATTTTTTTCAAAAATTTGTTTTTTTTATAAAGCATTTTTTTCTCCCCATTTTTGCTATCCCGACCTCGTAGCTTAACTCCTTCGCCTTTTTTTCGCCAAAACCGCATTTCTCTAACTTTTATTTATTAATCTTTTGTTCTTATATATTTTTATAATATTTTTATTAACTTTACGAACCATTTTTGTACGTTTTTTAAATTTTTCGGAAAATTTTGGGGTATCTGGGGGGCAAAGGGGGTGGTTGTATAATCCTTCCCCCCCCCCCCCCCCTCTTCGGTGAAATGGGGCTATACTGGAACATGCTTAATTAAAGGGCGTTTTACTTTGATAAGCATTTTTCTACATCAGCTTTTACAGAGAATCGAATTTTCTCAAAGATAAAAAATAAAACAGTTTCTCATTTATCTACGGGAAGTTTTTTAAAATTATTTTAAATAGCACCTTGTATATGTTTTTATATATTCGGATTCCCCTTTAAATTTCCACTGCAAAGAGGGGTCGCAAGCGATACTTTGGGTAAGAAACAGAGCTCCAGGACCCATTTAGAAAAAATCAACATGGCTGACCTTTAACTAACGTAAAAAACAATAGATCTGCTACTTCCTATTTTAATAAATAACAGGCTACCACATAACTTGCTTAATAATTTGTATATAGTTACAATACGTTGTTGCTATGGTTACAGAGTAGCCATATTGATTTTTGATCGGCCCCTGAAGCGCCATCTTTAAAATAAAGCATCGCTTGTAACCCCTCATTGCAAAGCGAATTTAAAGGAGAATTCAAATATGTGATGCTGATGCAAAAGTAAAAGCTTTAAAGAAGTAGGAATAAATGTAAATTATATAAAAAAACAGGATTTTCACTCTTGCTATTTCGAAAATCAAAATTTCAATTTTGTATCCGCAAATTTTCATTTTTTTTCGCGCTCTCTATACATATCATTCAAACTCTAACCACGTCGAAAATTGAGTGTATTTTTATTTAGTGGAAGTGTTTTATTTTGAATATCATCCTGTATATATTTTTATATATTCGAATTCCCCTTTAAATATCCTTTGGAACGAAGGGTTACAAGCGATATTTTGGTTAAAAAATAGCGCTTCAGGATCCATTTAAAAATATCAACATGGCTGCCCTGTGACGTCAAAAAAATTAGATTTGTCACTTTTTATTTTAATATATTGCACGCTACCATATAACCTATTTAAAAATTCACACATAGTTAAAGTTTATTGATTTTACGTCACGAGCAGCCATGTTGATTTTTTTGAACGGCTTCCGAAGCGCCATTTTTGAAATAAAATGTCGCTTGTGACCCCTCGTTGCAAAGGAAATTTAAAGGAGAATTCGAATATGGGAAAAAATATACCGGGTGACGTTTAAAATAAAAATCTTGTTTTGTGCGGTAATTGATTGTGTCAGATTCTTAGTTAAGTTTTTTGCTATTAGATTGCAGGCTACCACGTAACCTATTTAAAAATCCATACGTATTGTTGGTAATCAAGAAACATTAGATATATGGGGGACGTATGAAAAGGATTCTCTCGTTTATATATGTTATACGTTTTTCTACTGGTATAATAATAATAAACAAATCGATGATACAAGAGGCCAACGAACCAAAGCAAAACATTATATTTGCTGGTCAATGTAAACGTAATCGATCAACAGAGTATTTAAGGCTGAGCGCATTGGCACGGAAAGAAAGCATTATGCAGCGATGGCCCGATAAGGGAACCCAAACAATTCGGTAGAATTTACGCCTTTTAAATTTGACCATAACGGTAGTTTTCAACCACGCATCCTAAGCGTCTAGTTGGAATTTAAATTTGACCGGTTTTCATATCATTAGGATAGCCGAGCCTTTGTCCACGAAACAGTTATTCCCGTGACTCTTTGTTGTGGTGGTCGCATAGTTTTATGCAAATTGGCCATAATCTGGTACTATTTTTAGATTGGCGTTATCTAAACGAATATTCCTTTTCTTTGTTTTTTTACGTCGCAAAATCGATTAATTTTCCTACGTGTAAGTACGTTTTTATTCATCGGTTTTGAATTAATAAGACAACTTGATACATCCAGATCCTGATGGTAACGTAAATTGCAAAAAGATCGTGCAGTGTAAACATGCCACTAGGTTAAAGGATTGAAGAAACATGGCGTTCTCCAGTTGAAATAGTGGCACATAAATCGTCCAAGAAGGATTTTCTATATATTTTTCCGCAAAGAAGATTCATACGGAAACTTCCATGATTAGCCAGCTTGCCCTAATGATAATAGAAAATAATGTTGTACACATCGTATTAAGCCTGTTTTTATTAAATTTATTATTTTAACAATTTTACCTATCGATGCCGATTTATGGTATGACTACGCTATATTCACTACTTCATCACTTTTAATGACAGAAAACAGAAAAATAACCTTAATTATCGCAATCCAACATAGGTCCACATCAAAACAAAAATAAATTCCTCAAAATTAGACAAAAATTCACTTCTGGCTAAATCATAATAATTGTTTACATCTGACCACATGCCAACTTCCGTATCCGCTCGCTGGCCCTATGGCCTACATTTCTGACGTCACGATGTTTTAAACCCTAATATCGGAGGTTGAGGGGCTTGCTACAAATATTTCTAATATTATCGAGGACCGGATTTCATATCATTAGGATATAGTTGGTTTTCACCTTGGTTTTTACTTAGATGTTCTTAACTTTCCCCCCTTTTTTTAAATTGACATCGTGGCGCCAAGCAACCGCATACAAATAGGCCCTAATGACAGCCCGCAGTGGGTCATTATAAGTTATTAGAATACGTAATCACCAAGTAGTTTCGTTCGGTGTCACGTTAACACCACGCGTCTAAGGGCAACGGCCTTAATGGGATTCAATTCTTAAACCCATATTTAATTTGTAGTTCTAGACGGATTATTTCAACTTGTTTTTTTCTTTTAGGGAAAAGTGGATTGATATTTAGGGCGCGCTCTATAAAAGATTTCCGCATGCAATAATTATATCGCGATAAATCCGAGAATAAGGCCCCGTTTAGCTCCGTATTATTATTGCCGTCATATCGGCGTTGTGGCGTTGTCAATGTCGGCATTAATCACCCCTTCGGTGCCGGTTAATAATAGAGCCGACGGTCGTTCGGGGATTTATACATGGCAGAAAGGCTTATGTGCCATTTACCTGTCCGGCCGAACTGACATGAAATTAGCACTTGTTGGCTTTCCCAGAGCGCACTAGATGTATGTTGTGTAATAGGCAAGGTTGTAATAACGGCTCTCGGTAATAATAACACAACAGGAAGAGTTGGACGTAGAAAGGTAACTCGAGGTTAAAGTCTTCTAACTAGTCCCAACCAACCAACGTGTAATTATGATATTTAATTAGGCCTTCTCTGTTTGTCTAATGGATAGTGTAGGTATTTTGATAAAGAAATTTGTTGTTCTTTTCATCACATAAATGATTAGTTTGGGTTAGTGCACTTTAGTTTCAGGCCACCCTGTATACAGTGTGTTTAATATTTCGTCTGGACCACCTCGTAGCTCATTTATTTCTCAAAATTTGGGCTAGTTGCGCGTATAACCGAAATCAGAAATTTCGTTTAATAATCTTCAACCATAGGCGCGCGGAGATATTAAAAGGATTGCGAAATAAATTTTAAAATATTGCACTTTACTTTCAGGACACCCTGTATACAGTGTGTTATAGACTACGCGTTGCGCGAAAATGTCAATGGATACCTTAAAAATATCGATACCTACTTCGAAAAGTATCGTATGCATCCCTAAATCTATCAAAAACGGCTGTTTTATCCCAGTTTCACATTCTCTTTACAATTTTCCCGTTGCTTGTATAGTAAAACAGTCGATTTTAACAAAAAGTTCCGCGCCGTGTTTGTGTGTGACCTTTACCGCTAAAATATTGCGAAAAGTAAAACAATGAAAATGAGGTCTCGAAAGGCCAAAGCAATTTGCAAACTGTCTTTACCTATGACCTTTGCTAATGGGCGATCGGTTAATGATGATGATGGCGCTTTCGTGCGACCGGAATTAAGACGAGAGAGAAAAGACGACCGTCGATTTGGCAAGGAAACGGCACGTTTTTTTTTGTGTCTATTTTCAGCGTAACGATCAAAAATAGCTCGGAGAAGTAATTATTTTGACTGTGCAAAATTGCACCGCAATTCAGGTCCAGCAGGTGCTTCCCAAAACCCGTCCACTAAAAACGGAATCGGTGAAAAATTGCCACCGATTTGCCGTCGATGACTCATTTAAGATCGGTTCAACGGTCCAAGAAGCAGACTCAACGTCTCCTAAAAAGAGATCGAGCGCAAAGAGAAAGAAAAGTGAGGAATTTTACGACTTTTTTACGGCTTTGTCAGGATAATATATTGAAGAACAAAGGGTATATTATGTTGCTTTTACAAAGAATATGCTGACGATATTATTTGGAAATGTAATGACAAAGCTTCTGGGAGTTTTATTAGTGCCCTATCGGTGGAAAAACAGAAAGCTTCTTTTGTACTTGAATGTCGAAGTAAATTATTAATTATACTATCCACTAATTTAGCTGCTTTGGACAGGGCAAATTGTTCAAAATCTCAACATTATCTTTGTTCTAGACAGACAGTACATTAAAGATAAAAATAAGAGTGAACTTTAGACAGGACAATGTCGTCATTCGTTATTATTGAAGTATATAGAATTCTGCCGCTTATGATATAAATCGCGTTCATGCTTATCATCATATGCAGCGCTGTTAGGTTTAAATGTTGTTTTTGTATTCAAAGTAGAATGTTTATCCGTTGAAAAATGTCCTAATTCTCCGAACCTTCAGATCGTTTTAAATCTGATTTCAGGTAAATAAATCTAATACGCATCGATATGCTAAAAGTAGAATTTTCCGATCCTGACCCATTTTCCAGCTTCAAACCGTTTTCAATGAGATTTCAGGCAATTAAATGTATAAATCTACATATTTTAAACTAAACGTCATGTCAAAATATTGGAAGACTTAGCAAGCAAAGCTCTCTATTCAGACTCGTAAAATTGCTGAAATATTGATTTTTTTTGGGATTTTCTGTATATTCCAATTAAATCTCGATTTTCTTATATTTCCCGATCTCGTACGGAAACTTATTAAAGAACTTTTTTTATATCAAGAGTCCGTAATAGATTTCTTGAAAATAACTATTCGTTGGGTGGCAAGTACGCCTAAAGTAGATTTTTCAAAAAGTCACCAAATCGGCATTTTCAATCGGATCGATGCAATTTTTTGGTATGTTCTGCCCATCGATCTTTAACGTAGGAAAGTTTGGTTGCTCCAAATTATTTGGTTTCCGAATAGTAAAATATTAAGTGAGGACGTATCGTGTCAAAACTAGAAATGGCAAAAGTTTAAATTACATTAGCTCACCTTGTATAAAAGATATTATTATTTCCCAAGTGTCTTCTAATAGAGTCTTTGGCGTAAATTATCGTCAAGTAATTGACTTTTGTAAAAAAATTACTTTTCGAGAAATGTAATAAAAACTCATTTGTTTTTGACCCCAAAAACGATGTTTTTAAGTAGATCTTTCAAACTGAAAATCAAAAAATCACCAAATCG
>MU182869.1:153959-166678 GCA_016904865.1 Pissodes strobi | reverse complement strand
GGTGACGTGTGTCAAAACTAAAAATGGCAAAAGTTTAAATTCAACTAGCTCACTTTGTATAAAATATATTATTATTTCCAATGTGTCTTCTAATAGAATCTTTGCCGTAGATTCTCGTCAAGTAATTGACTTTTGTAAAAAATTACTTTTCGAGAAGTATAATAAAAACTTTCATTTGTTTTTTACCTAAAAAACGATGTTTTTAAGTAGATTTTTCAAACTGAAAATCAAAAAATCACCAAAGCGTCGTTTTCAATCGGATCAATGGCATTTTTTGGTATGTTATATGTACATCCCCCCTCTTTAAAATTTGGTTGCTCCAAGTTGGCTGGTTTTCGAGTAGTAAAATATTAAGTGTTGACGTGTCGTGTCAAAGCTAGAAATAGCAAAATGGTAAAATTCAACTAGCTCACCTTGTATTAAAGATATTATTATCTCCAAAGTGTCTTCTAATAGAGTATTTGGCGTAGATTCTCGTCAAGTAATTGACTGTCGTAAAAATATTACTTTCTGAGAAATATAATAAAAAACCTTCATCTGTTTTTGACCTAGAAATCGGAAGTTTTTACATTTTACCTGAAAAGCTCATTTTCCCATCATTTTCGAAACAGAGAAGCATTTAGAGAAATTCTCTATCGAACTGTCCTTTCAATTTTGTCTATTTTCGCAGCGACCCTGGAACGACCCAAAGTGACTCCTTTTTCGAAATCGAAATAATCTCAAATTTTCACTCGCAGCCATTTTCGAGAAAAATAAGAATTAAGCAATAGTTTTAATTCTTTACCCGAATGAGTGTCACATATCTTTAACGAATCTCGGTGGAACTCCCCATAACTCCACGAGCACTTGTTATCTTTCTCTTTAATTAAAAATATACAGAAAGGGCGTCGCAATTTTGGCGCCCAACGTGGGGCTAAAGTTACTTTTGCATTTGAAAATGTCTCTATTCTTTATCTCTTTTAGGGACTTAAGTACGTTTTTACAAGTTTCAGCTCAAATCTCGTAACTGGATAATTTGACGATAATCCTTATGCATAAAAAAAAATTAGCTTCTTTTAAGGTGTATATTAAAAAACAAGCCTTAAGATGGCCTTTATGTTTTAATGCCAAAGCGGCTGTTGTTTTTTTTTAAGATATTCAGTACTTTCTCCAAAAGAAGAAGTCCCCTCATAGCTCTAAATCGTGCGCTTATGGCACGGGCCCCGGTTGCCCTGTCCTGCCTACGACGCTGCATGTTTCTCTTGTATCGAGGTTCATTGTATGCTCCAGGCTTAAGACTTACGAAAACAATGAACTTTTTTACTGCGAACCACCCACCTCTGTATACGCACGTCATTGAGAAAAGACAACATTCTTTTCCTAAGTAATTTGATTCCTTTTCCGAAGCTAGCAAGGAAGATTCACGTCATGAATACTAAACACGTCCATAAAATAGTCTGTAGGAATAAAAGACAGAAAATAGGGCGCCACACGAATAGCATACGCATACCCCTTTTGATCGATAAGATTTTTTGTTTAGATATTGCTCGAATATGAATCCCCCCATTATACGTGACGGGATGAAGCCAACGTTCCGAAAGCACTTTATACGTCGCCTCAGAGCCCTTACATTGTGTTATTTTGCTTTTGTTACTGGTTCATTCGCCCGGCTGACTTAATAGACATGAAAGCTTAGTTAGTAATCGACCGACATTTTTTCTATTGTTTCGTTGTTTTCTGGGTAAATAAAGATGAGCATGTTGAAAGAAGTAATAAATGGGTCAATAATAAGTAAAATATCTTATTAAAGCTAAATTGCAGTGAAGTTTCTTCTCCGCATCTATCATTATCCCTTTCGAGACGCCTAATTTTCTTGTTGTAATAACCGCCCATTCGGTGCAATTTGGCCAAGTGAAAATAATTAGCTTTAATGTGCTTTAATGTTTTCAAGTGGCTCAGTATATGGAACGTGTTTTGTCGAAATCCGGTGTATAAATCTATGGACATTCGCCGTAGGTTTGAGGACGACACTAAATAAGTGTAATTAATTTTACTTCTTTCAAATCCATTGAAACCGTCAATTGAAAATTTCGATAATATCAACATTCCTACAATCAAAATATCGACAAACCAAAATCTTAATGAAAGCTACAAACGTTCACTTTTTGGCACCAATTCCAACCAAGTCTCACCTTCAAAGATTCTAGATTTAGGAAAACATATTAAATTTCCGTTGATATGTTTGACCGTAGGTAAATACTAAGGGCAGTTCGCTAACGTCCTTACTTCTAGCTAGCTATGTGCATGAAGCTACCATCGTTTCTATGGAAACGATAATCGTTTCTATGGAAACGGCCGTAAGGGCAGTTACGAATTGGACCTAGTAAATTGTGATTATAGAGATTTTAATATAGTTGGGATTTTTATTTTCGGGGTTCTGATTGTCAATATATTGATTGTTGTCGGAATTTCGATTTATTGGGATTATGATTATGGATATCCCTACGCATATTATCTTGATTATTTTTGTCATTGTAGGGATATTGATGGCTACGGGGTTAAGTGGTGAAATTTTAATTTATTGTGATTTTGATTTTGATGGATATTTTGATATTGCCGAGCGTTTGATTTATAGCGATTGTGATTGATTGTGTAAGTTAGTCCTGATTGTCATAATTTTAATATTGTTTAATATTGGGGTCAATATATTGATTGTTGGATTAGTTTTGATTATTAGAATATTAATATTATTTTGCCAGCCAGGATTTGATTGGCTGGATATTGCTGATTGGTTTCTTATTTGTTAGGATTTTGATATTGTCTATATTTTGATTGGACAGATATTGATCTTAAGTTAGTAGGATTTTGTCGTAGTTTTAGATGTGACGGCTTTTTGACTGTCAGGATTTTAAGATTGTGGGGCTTTTGATTTATTCTAGAGATTTTGACTAAGTTGACATTTTCATTTGGTTGGGATTTTCATTCTCAGAATTTATATTGTCGGTATTATTGATTGTTGGGTTAGTGACCGGATTTGAATGTGTTGAGATTATCATTATTTTGACTTTGTCAAAGTTTTTATTTGTTGATATTGTGATTTTGATATTATCTTGGTTATTTTGATGTCGGAATGTGACTGGGCGAAATATTGACCGTTGGTTAAGCCCGGATTTTATCGTAGTTTTGGATTTGATGACATATTATCAGTCAGGATTTCGATTTATTGGGATTTTATTTGTCGGTATTTTGATCGTTTGGTTGTTGTTGGGCTTTGGCTTTGTCAGGATGTAATTTGTTGTAATAATGTTTTTGGGAAATGTGCTAATTTTGGTGAACCTACATTTTCAGAATTTCCTAATTTTTTTGATATCACTAAACACTAAACACAGGTGCATAATTTAGACCACATACTTGTAATTTTATTTCCAGCTTCAGAGGAAACCTTAGCACTTGCCTTGTTCCCTATAATATATCCTATGCCAACGATATGATGTATTTACCTATACCTATTATAGAAACTTTGTTCTGTTCATGTCACGATTTATGAGGGGGTTGAAGGGTTATTGGCCTTTCGAGTTGCATGTGGGCTTAAATCGGAGACCGGCCTGGTTTTTAAATAGGTAATGAGCCCTGGTGCACGCGACCATTGTTCTTATCCGCAATAATAATCTATACTTGAGAAACTAGCTCGAATATTTACCAGAATGCCCGTAATTATTTAATGAGGACATTTTTGTTTCAGGTGAGTTCCAGAGATGCAAGTATGTAATAAGTTTCCATCAGGTAGGTATCCTATTTTTAAGCCACAAAACGCTTCGACATTATTGTATTGCGAAGGTGGTCTAACTAGTATAGACAACCATTTTGCTCCTAAATCTGTCCGCGTTGAAATATGTTTTAAAGTAGTCACTATGGGTGGTACTTACTGGTGACTCATCTTCTTGTGCTAGCATCAGACAAATACATTTTGAAACACGCGGTGTTGTGTTAATAAGTCTGGTCGTGCTTAAAAAGCTCCTTTTATTGCAGTTGTCCGAGCTAATTTAACTCTACATTCACGCCAAAAAGAACCCAACGGCTTATTACGAATTTTCAATCAGATAACGTGTTTCTTGAGCTCCAATTAACGGCGATAACGATCGGGTACTCGTTGCTTTTTGTCTTCCTTTCTTTCTTACTCTTGTGACCTTAATCTGTTTGTCTCGAGGGCTGGAGCGTTGTTTTCCTAAGGTTAATAATATATCCTTTGGTAAATTATCTGAAATTTGTATGGTGTTTATGCCTAAAGAGGTGTTTTCAGTAAAACTAATATTTGTTTTGTTGAGAAATTAGATTTTTCAACCTGAAAATCAAAAAATGATTAATTCGGTATTTTCGATGATATCGGTGCGATTTTTTGCTATTATCTACTCATATTCTTCCTATTTAATACTACCAAAATTTAGTTGCTTCAGATCATTCGGATTTCCAGTAATAAAATATTACGTGGGACTTTAATTATTTTTTTTAATTATTTTTATGTAACGCTTAAAAAAATAAATTTCGGTAGGAAAAATTTAAAATTTTGGAAAAATGCATTGGTATCCGAACTTTGGGTATAAATTTTCAAAATCTACATAACATTTTCTATAGATTTGATTAGTTTCAGATTTTTTCGGGTTCGTTAAGTATTTTTATGGAATGCTTAAAAAGATAAATTTATAGAATCTCATTGCAAAGAGCATCGTTTCGCAAAGTTTAAAAATTTTGGAAAAATGTATTGATATCCGAACTTTGGGTATAAATTTTCAAAATCTACGTAAAATTTTCTGTAGATTTGATTAGATTCAGATTTTTTCGGGTTCATTAAGTATTTTAATGGAATGATTAAAAAAATTATTTAAGAAACTCATTACAAAAAACATCGGTATGAAAAATTCAAAATTTTGGAAAAATTCATTCGTATCCGAACTTTGGGTATAAATTTTCCAAAATGTACGTAAAATTTTCTATAGATTTGATTAGTTTAAATTTTTTTTCGAGTTCGTTAAGTATTTTTATGGAATGATTAAAAAGATACATTTTTGTCATTTTTAGAATCTGATTGCAAAGAGCATCGGTTCCCAAAATTTAAAATTTGGGAAACTCTACGTAAAATTTTCTATAGATTTGATTAGATTCAGATTTTTTTCGAGTTTGTTAAGCATTTTTATGGAACTTTTAAAAAAATTGTTTTTAGAAACCCACTACAAAGAGCATCGGTTTGAAAATAAAAAAAGTGAAAAATTCATTGGTATCCGAACTTTTATGGTACTTTGGGTATAAATTTTCATACAGGACAAAATTTTTCCTATCCAAATCTATATTCTAATTTCCGGCAATTTTGCATATATTATATACGGGGAACGACAAAAAGTATATATATTTTTAATGGAAGGCCCTGCATACATATTTCTGTATAATTCCATGGAAAATGTAGAAAATATTCAGAATTTCAGAACAAATGTCGGACATAATCATAATTTTGTGGGAATCCATCCCAAATATCCCGGAAATACTGTAAAGTAAGCCTTATTTTATGAAAAAAAAGTCAAAGGTATCCATAATTTTTTGAAAAAGCAGAAGTCGAAAGGATCCATACGAGGATCCATAACTTTGTAAAATGAGTCGAAAACATCCATAATTTCCTCAAAAATCGAAAGAATGCATAATTTGGAAAAACACCCATAATTTTGGAAGCGGAAAATGACCATAATTTCGTAAAAAAACTAAAAATATCCATATTTTTGTGGAATCAGAAAGAAAAATTTTGTAGGAGAATTGGGAAAATATCTGAAACTCGAAAGTATGCATTATTTTTTAAAGAAAGTCAAGTGTATCGATAATTTTGTGGAAAAGCTGATTCGGTAATTTCGCGGAAAAAGTAGAAAGTGTCCAAAACTTTGTAAAAAGAGTCGAATATATCCATAATTTCGTTAAAAGTCATAAGAATCCATAGTTTGAAAAAACTTGGAAATACCCATAATTTTGGAAAATCCAAAATAATCATAATTCCCTTAAATTCAAAAAAATACATAATTTCGTGAAAAAAAAACCGAAAGTATCAGATCTATAATTTTGATGCAAAAGTTGAAAATATCCATACATTTGTATGAAAATTTGGACAATATCTGAAACTCGAGTCGCATTATTTTGTGGAAAAATGTCAAACGTATCCCCATAATTTTGTCAAAAAGCAGATTCGATAATTTCGTGGAAAGTCCAAAATGTTCATAATAAAAATAGTCGAAAACATCCATAATTTCCACAAAAATTGAGAGAATCCACGATGTGGGAAAAACTTGAAAATACTCGTAATTTTAAACGTAAAAAATAACCATAATTTCGTGATAAAAGTCGAAAGTATCTATATTTTTGGCAATATTCATAGTTTTGTGGACAAAAAGTGGAAAATAATCATAATTTCGTAGAAAAACTCGAAATCACATAATTTTGGGAAGCAAGTCAGAAGTATTCATTATTCCATAGAAAAAGTGGGAAGTATTCATACTTTTATAAGAATTGTCGAAGATATCCATAATTTTGGAGTAAGATTGAATATACCCATATTTTTATGGGAAAATGTCCGGAATATCCGGAAAGTATGCATTATTTTGGGAATAGATAAACGTATCCATAAGTTTGTAAAGAGAGCCGAAAATACCCATAATTTTGTTAAAAAACAAGATAATCTATAGTTTTGGTAACCATAATGTCGTGAAAAGACTAGAAACATCGATATTTTCCTGAAATCCAAAATAAGTCTAAAGTATCATAATTTTGACAATAAAGTTCAAAATGTCAATATTTTTTTGGACAAAAAATGGAAAATACTCAGAATTTCGTGGAAAAATTGCGAAAATACATAATTTTGGGAAACAAGTCAGAAGTATCCATAATTCCATTGAAAAAATGGAAAGTATTCATAATTTCATAACAATTGTCGAACATATCCGTGATTTTGGAGTATGATTGAATATACCCACAATTTTATGGGAAAATGTCCGAAATATACGGAAAGTATGCATAATTTTGGGAATAGTTAAACGTATCCATAAGTTTGTAAAAAGAGTCGAAAACACCCATAATTTTGTTAAAAATCGAGAGAATGTATAGTTTGGAAAAAACTTGAAAATATCAACAATTTTGTAAGTCGAAAAAAACCATAATTTCGTGAAAAGACTAGAATCAACGATATTTTCGTGAAATCCAAAATAAATCTAAATTTTCTTGAAAAAGTCGAAATTATCTATAATTTTGGCAATAAACTTGAAAATTTTCATAATTTCGTGAAAAGACTAGAAACATCAATATTTTCGTGAAATCCAAAATAAATCTAAAATATCGTGAAAAAGTCGAAAGTATCTATAATTTTGACAATCAAGTTGAAAATGTTTATAATTTTCTGGACAAAAAATGGAAAATTTTCATAATTTCGAAAACCTCGAAATAACATAATTTTGGGACAACAAGTCAGAATATCTATAAGTCCATTGAAAAAGTGGAAACTATTCATAATTTCATAAGAATTCTTGAAGATATCCGTAATTTTGGAGTAAGATTGAATATACCCATAATTTAATAGGGAAATGTCCGGAATATCCGAAAAATATGCATAATTTTGGGAATAGTGAAAACAATAATACAAGGCAAAAACCTGGTTGACTAAAGGTCTTAACATTTCAGGAAAAACCTTCGATCACTTAATTATCTAAGACAATTCAGTACTGACCAGAGCTTTATAAAGTATTGTAATAAATACCGTAACATCTATGGAAGACTCCTTGAGTCTGCTAAAAGTGTATACTACACCAATAGACTCTCAATAGCCAAAAATAAACAGAGGGGAAAGTTGGTCAATTATTATTAATGACTTTCGCAACCTCTCTACACATTACAGCCCTAAGATTGGTCCGGAGCACCTAAATAAATTTTTTCTTCAAACGTCAGTAAATCCGTCATTACTCGACTGTGTAGGCGGCCGTGAAGTTTCGTTTTTCCTCCGCCGGAGCTTTACTTTTCACTTTTCCGCCGGCGCAGGTAAAAGTGTTGTCATAGCAACATAGATACAATACAAACAGACAACAAAATAAGCGTCAACAACTCAAGATTTATTAAACTACAATTTGTATTTATCACTCAATTTGTGACTGCATTTCTAAAAATCACTAATTTAGGAACAAATTGGTTATTATTTAATCGAACTTACTCAATAACTGCTTATCAATACGGAATTAAAACGCAATCGGAGACGCCATCTTAAAAAAATAATTATTGTTGACAGTGTCCACTGACAGCTTTATGTTAAATTCATCGACACCGGTCTAAGCAAGGCCACCTACGACCGTGGTCTAAGCCGCCTTGCGAACCCATTTATCTTTAATAATAATTAGATATTATTACTATTAAAAAGAGATGTTTTTGCATTAATTTGTCGACATTTGAAGAAAAAACAGCATATTTTATTTGGAGGAAAAGTTACTTTTCATGGCTTGCTCTCTATTACCAGCCTCACTCCGTTCGGCTGTTAAACACGAGCGCGCCATGAAAAGTATCACTTTTCCTCCATATAAAATAATATACTATTATTGCTGCGTAGCAACAAAACTAACTCAAAATCTCATATCTATCACTGATCCTCTGTATTAAAGGTGGATGTTTCTCACACTGGCTTTTTTGATTTCTTCGAAACGGACAGACTGGAGGTGTTTGAGACCATTTCTGAGTTGAAGAACAGAAGGAGTAGTGGTGAGGATAAAATATCTGTTGAGGTCCACCTGCGGCTGCCTGATGGTGCTCTTGATGCTCTTTCAGCTTCTATCAATGAGTCTTGGTTGTGTGGTTTCTTTTCAGCATGTTTAAAAAATTCATTAGTGGTCCCTGTGTTTAAGGGTGGTGACTCTGGGGACCTCTCCTACTCTGTCTAAGGTCATTGAGAAACTCGTTAAGAGGATAACTAAAAGACAATTTGGGTTTCAGACATCTCAGGTACTCATGATGCCACCTACAGTTTCCTTGAGAGGGTCTATTTCGGACTGTTCTGTGATCTGTCAAAGGTGTTTGATTGTGTGGATCATGGAATACTTCTGTCAAAGCTCGAGAGGTACGGGTTCCGTGGCGTGGCTTATTCTTGGTGTTCATTTTACCTCGAGACCCGGTACCAATCTGTTGTGCACTCTGGGATGCGATCTTCTACTTTAAGGATTGACTATATTATTTTTGGTATACATCAATGACCTTGTTAACCTGAATATCTCTGGTAACTTCACACTTTTTGCTGACGACACTTCCATGCTGTGGCAGAATAGGGAGGTTTCGGGGCTAAAGCACACAATAGCAACGGACTTAAAGCTTATCAAAGAATGTTTTAACTCGAACCGCTTCTGCTTAAACCTAAGTAAAACCCACATTGTTGGGTTTAAGCGTGATATAGCAGGTTTGCTGATGGATGGGGACCTCCTACCCAGCACACTTATCACTAAATTCCTGGGAGTCCACATAGTGGCTCTCAGTAGAAAGCTGTCGTCGGGTTTTTTTGCTGTGAGGGTGGTTAGAGAAAAGCTGAGCCACCAGCTGGCGCGGTCTATCTATTTTCCTCTGTTTGAGTCGCACCTTCGATATGTTATACCATTCTGGGGTAACGCTGGCCTGGGTCTCTTAAGCATCATCTGTATCCTCCAAAAAGGGCAGTGCAATCTATGGTGAACAGAAATCGAAGAGAAATCTGTAGACCGCACTTCGTGGCTCAGAGCATTCTAACTCTGACATCTCTTTTTATATTGGAGACAGCAATACTCATCTTTAAAAATTGTGTTGATCTCCAGCGTAATACCCGTCAGGTCTTGAGTTTGCCTCTGCCACTTCCAAGAACCACCCTGGTCAAAAAGTCGCTAATTTATGAGGGTCGGAAATTATATAATCACTTACCGGCAGATTTAAGAACTGTTAACTCGTCAAAGACTTTTCGGCGCTTGCTTAAAAAACTGCTTTTGAGAAAAGCGTATTACAACATGGAGGAATTCTCCCTGGATGCAGCGTTTTGAGATATTGCGTTGCCTTAGAATAGTTTTTAATTTCTTTTACTGTGTTTGTTTTGTTTCTTCGTTTATTCATGTATGTTTGTGCAATTTTAACCTAAAAATGTGACTTGAGTCTTACTTTTTTGGTTACTAGAAACAGTCTTTAATTTATTTACATAGGATTTTATGATTTTTTAACCTAATTTTAAATCAATGTTGTGTGGTGCACAATACAATAGTGCAATTTTAATTTGATATTTATATAGCATTTTAATGAAAAATTTTGTCTCTGATCTGTTGCTGATCTGATTGTGTGTTTATTTGTTTTACATTATGTAACTTTACTTTGTTGACTTATACTTCCCTGTTTACAACGTGTAAACTTTAATTAGCCCTAAGTCCCCATTTGTTATAATAGCTATTTAACATGCAACAGAAATTTGATTTCTTCGATAATAAAGTACTTTTTGATTTGATTTGATATCCACAAGTTTGTAAAAAGAGCCGAAAACACCCATAATTTTGTTAAAAATTCAGCGAATCTATAGTTTGG
The DNA here is from genome assembly GCA_016904865.1 of Pissodes strobi. Classification (NCBI taxonomy): domain Eukaryota; kingdom Metazoa; phylum Arthropoda; class Insecta; order Coleoptera; family Curculionidae; genus Pissodes; species Pissodes strobi. Next base: position 156,109 of record MU182869.1, on the reverse strand, counting down.
AGAAAAAAAATTGAAAATAGCTATAATTTTGGAAGTCAAAAAGAACCATAATTTCATGAAGACAAGAAATATCCATATTTTCGTGAAATACAAAATAAGTCTAAAATTTCGTGATAAAGTCGAAAGTATCTATAATTCTAAAAGTTAAAAATATCCATACGTTTGTATGAATGTTTGGAAAATATCTGAAACTCGAAAGTACGAAAGTATTTGTGGAAAAAAAGTCAAATGCATCCATAATTTTCTTGTGGGAAAAAGTGGAAAATATTTATAATTTCCTGCATATTCAAGAGTATGTAACTTTTCAAAAAAAGTAGAAAAAAGTAATTTAAAAAAAATCGACTGTATCCATAATCCATTGTACGTGATCACCCTGTATTCGCTGCGCAAGTCACGTACACGGGTTTTTAATTTTTTTTTATCTCGTTTTCATGACACCTTACGAAATCTATAACAATTAAACATACGATAAAACATTAATTTAAAATGCATAAACTGTGCCCGTAAGTGGTAATAAAAAAACCAGTTTCTTATTTAATTTAGTAGAATATTATGGTACAGTGTGTGCAATCCGGATTTTCAAGGTACAAATAATATGTGAGAGTAGTATATTATTAAATGGAGCCAATCGACTTGATTAAGGAACACATAGTCTCCTAGTCTAGTAACCATTACGCCATTACAAATACATACATATCGACTAACTAAAAAACCGTTCCGAAAGTTGTAGCGAAAGAAGAGAAGCAATTAACAACCCATGCCCATAAGTACTTTATAATTTATTTAAATGGCACAACCCAGGCCGTAGTTATATAGAACCTCAACAATGGTTCGCTTAACTATACAGGAATTATCATGAAAATAATTTCAATGAAGTCGTGAAATTATACGTCTATATGGCTCTTTCAGGTTTCTCTAGCACATTATGTTACATGTATGCCGGGCGATTCTTTTTTTCTGTTATTAGAAATTTAATGACATTATTATGCGGGTACTAATGGTACCCACAATGGGCGAGGCATCATTCATATAGACATCAGGAAGTACGATCATTTGAATTTCTACGAACGCAACGTCAAGGAAAATGCTCGTCGGTATTGCTTTCTGAATTGTTAGTTATGTTTTATGAGCTTAAGAACAAATATTTTCAACAACCGATATTCTATCAAAAGCTTTAGTTACATCAACATCTTAACTACTAAAAAAGTGGGATTTAACAAAATGACCCATGTGAGCATAATCAACCAGTATTTTAAAACTTATGCCATCAAATGCGTTTGCTAAATCACAGAAAGCTGCTACTGCGGCATGTCCCATATTAAATACCTATTAGAACTTGAAGATGACATTGAATCATTAAAATTGAATTTTCTAATTCATGAATCGGATCCTAGTGAAAGCCGCACTGTGCTAGGATTGTTGATGAATTTTGGATTTGTGATATTTCGGGCATTATTTTGCCATTATGAAAATCCTATGTTATGAGTGACTTTTAAAAATCTGGAATCTAAAGTAAGTATCTGAAATTTTTTGGGTACGTACAATCCGAGGTAGAATCATTCTTTTTATATTGGTTAGTAAAAACCGCACTTTGCTAGGATTGTTGGCGAATTTTTGATTTGCAATATTTTGAGGATCTGCAGATAGTAATTTTTTTGCCAATCTGAAAATCCTAGAATATGAGGGACTATAATAAATCTGGAATCTAATGTAATTTTTTGAAAAATCCCCAGGAAAAATCATTAGCATGACTGGAAAACCAAAAGCACAGGCCCTCAGTCCCCGGCAGATCTTAAGTGATCAGAGGGTGCTAACAATCTCCGGGCCAGTCATGAAGAAGATTGCTACCTGGAACGCAGGAAGTATGTTTCAAGCTGGTATAGTCCACAACGCCATCAGAGAGCCTAATTCTGGAGAATGTCACATCGACTGGCAATGGTGAATACAGAAGTACAAAAAACAGTAAAATCTTTTGTCCCGGTTTCTGATAGAGTGGCATTTTTGCAGCTCAATTCCAAGCCATATAATGTCAACATTATCCAGATATATGCACCAACCAGCGATCACTCAGACGAAGTTGTTGAAGCCTTTTACGAACAACTCCAATCCGACTTAAATCCCACTAAAAAGTCAGAAATCACTATTATTAT
>MU182869.1:126145-138959 GCA_016904865.1 Pissodes strobi | reverse complement strand
AGTAGCAATGAGAATGTGAAATTTATTTTGTTATATCTATTCAAATAAAGTCATAAAAAAATTAAAATGAAATCAGGAATATTCGGTTTTTTCCAAAAATCTTCGTAAGTATTCGGAATTTTTAAACTTTTATAATGGCATTTTGATCAGCATCAAATTGCACAACTTTGCCTCCATTTAACCGACCTCGTATCTCTTCTAGTTTCCGAGATCCCAATGATGAGGCTCGAATTTGGGACACCCTGTACATCAGTCAATAATTACATGAATTATTAAAATCGAGCATAAAATAATAGACAGGAGAAATAATAAATGTTACTTTAAAAATAGATCATTAAAATCGAGATTAAAATAAATAAATAAAATGACATTAGCCAGTAATTACATGAACGAATAAAATCAATAAAAATAATAAAAATGAGAAATATTAATTGTCTAAAGCATATAACTATAGTAGCTGCAAAAAAGTACTTTAAGAATAGATCATTAAAATAAATATATAAATTTACAAACTTAAATAAGAAATGCTTTTTTTATTTATAATATGAGCGTATAAAAAATATTACTTTTCAATTCGAGTGTCAAGTACACTAATACAAAAATAAAATTATATATATATATAAAATTATAACATAAATGATAAGTAATTACATGAATAAATAAAATCGAAAATAAAATAATAAAAATAGGAATTAGTAAATGTCGAAAGCATATATTTGTAGTTGCAAAAAAATTTACTTTAAGAATAGATCATTAAAATTAATACATAAATTGACAAACTTAAATAATAATAAATGCTTTTTATATTCATTATGATCGTATAAAAATATTACTGTTTAATTCGAGTGTCAAGTACAATAATATACAAATACAAAATTATGGGAATGATAAAACATATACATCAGTCAGTCATTAGCACGAATGAATAGAATCGAGCATAAAATAATAAAAAAAAGAAGTAATAAATGTCTAAAGCATTATTAGTAGTTGCAAATTTAGAATAGATCATTAAAATAAATAAATACATTGATAAACTTCAATAGGAAATGCTTATATTCACATTATCTTACAAAAAAATGATAACACAAATGATAAAATAGGTATATCAGTCAGTAATTACATGAATGAATAAAATCGATAAAAGTAATAAAAATGAGAAATAATAATTGTATAAGGTATATAATATGTATTAGTAGTTGCAAACAATAAATAAATAAATTGACAAACTTAAATAAAAAATGCTTTTATATTCATATTATCGTATAAAAAAAATTATGTGCCTCGCCTTTATAAGCACACAACTGAAGTGAAACTTCTGAAAGAGATACATATAAGGAATTGAGTTTTCATTTTTTTTTCTCAACTTTTGTCCCCGGTTTCGACATTTTTTTTCTTTATTTTTCAACTTATTTTTCGCCGAAAACCGCGTTTCTCTAACTTCCCTTTTTTTGATTAATTTCTTTTCTTTATTTCGTTTATTCTTTCCGAACAATTTTCTTTTTTTTATATATATTTTTTATTATTTGGTTTTATAATACTTTTATTAGCTTTCCGAACAATCTTTTGTTTTCGCTTTTTCTTACTTCCTTTTGTAATACTTTTGTTAACTTTCCGATAATTTTTTACGTTTTTTTCCATTTTTTCAAAAATTTTTGTTTTTTTTTCATAATGCATTTTTTCTCTTTATTAATTTATTTTCTCTTATTTCGTTTTATAATAGTTTTATTAACTTTCCGAACAATTTTTTATGTTTTTTTTTAATTTGCTTCTCATTTTTTCGAAAATTTTTGGTTATCCAGAGAGGTGGGGGTATAATTTCCTCTCCCAAATCGCTTGTCAGATGTTCGATGCGAGGCTCAGTTGCAGAGATATCGGCAAAAAATCTGCCCCCCCCCCCCCCCCCCCCCCCCCCCCTTCCTTAAATTAAAGCCCTGGTCCCACACATATGGTCCAGTTTTCATCTTTTACCCCAGCTACATGTCCCGAAAATGTCAACCGTTTAGCGATACTGGAACATGCTTAATTAAAGGGACGTTTTACTTTGAAAAGCGTTTCACTTCAATAAAACATGTACATCGATCAGTAATTATTACATGAATAAGTAAAATCGAGCATAAAATAATAAAAATGAAAAACAGTAAATGCCGAAAGCATATATTAGTAGTTGCAAAAAAAAGTACTTTAACAATAGATCATTAAAAGAAATAAATAAATTGACAAACTTAATGAGGAAATGTTTTTTATATTTATATTATCGTACTAAAAACAATAAATCAGTCAGTAATTATATGGATGAATCAAATCTATAAAAATAATAAAAATGTGAAATAATGATTATCTAAAGCATACATTAGTAGTTGCAAAAAATGTACTTTAAGAATGAATTATTAAAATAAATAAATAAATTGGTAAACTTAAATAATAAATGATTTTCGTATGCATATGTTTGTATAAAAAATATTACTGTTCAATTTGAGTGTCAAATACAATAGTATAAAAATATAAAATTATAAAACACATCAGTCAGTAATTACATGAGTAAATAAAATCGAGCAATAATAAAAATGAGAAATAATAAATGTCGAAAGCATATATTTTTTACTTTTAGAATAGATCATTAAAATAAATAAATAAATAAATTGAGAAACTTAAATAAGAAATGCTTTTTATATTCATAGGATCGTATAAAATATTACTGCTCAATTCGAGTGTCAGTCAGTAATAAGATGAACAAATAAAAATCGAGCATAAAATAATAGAAATCAGAGATAATAAATGTCTAAAGCATTATTAGTAGTCGCAATAAATCAAGCAAAAAATTGACTTTAAGAATAGAACTAGATCATTAAAACAAATAAATAAATTGACAAACTTAAATAGGAAATGCTGCGTATTAATGTACAAAAATATTGCTGCTACAATAATATAAAAAATAAAAAAATCATTTATAAACAATTTTTTTTGTATTATAACTTTGGTATTACTCTAGATAGTTTTGTGAAATTTGGTACATGCATCAAGATCATGCATTTTCTGACGTACAAACAATTTTATTACTTTTACCAGTGGCTTCTGTACGGGTTTTGAATTGAATATTATTGAAGAAAAATATATTACGCCACTGCTTTTTCTTAAAGTAAAAATTATTTTTGAAATCTCCATTCTTTTCTGAGCAAATGTGGTCTCTTAATCTGTTTTCGCTTGGCATACGGTTTTCGCATAAAAGTTATTCTCGTAAGTGGTCTACGAGGTGCAAATGAATGAATTTAATTTTTTTATGCAAAAACCTTAATTTAAACGAAAAAAATCAAGAGATCACAGTTGCTCAAAAAGGAATGGGGATTTCAAACATAATTTTTACTATAAGAAAAAGCAGTGGCGTAACATTTTTCTTCAGGAATATTCAATTCAAAACCCTTACAGGCGCCACTGGTAAAAGTAATAAAGTTGTTTGTACATCAGAAAATGCATCCTGATGCATAGAAGGCGTGTACTAAATTTCACAATAATATTTTGGGTAATACCAAAGTTATAATAAAAAAAAATTTTTTCTTAAAATATTAGCACCCTGTAGTTGAAAAGTTGAGATTTTTAGGACATATGTTCATATGAAGTTTTTTCTCAAAATAGGCCCAGAAATAACCTCCTGAAATATTAGCGTGTTATTAAGAAACACCCTGTCTATTATTAAACTATATATAGGATGTTTCAGAATTAGGATTCCAATTTTAACACTTGATTTATGAGCAAAAAGTACGTCTAAATTTCATAAATAATTGTGTCCTAAACTTTACCGTTTATGAGATACAGGGTGTCCAAAAATCAAGTCATTTAATTTTTTTTTCGTATCTCAAAAATCCTTTAAATTAAATTTAATCATGGCAAGATTGAGTATTACATAAGACACATATTATAATTATATAAAATTAAACATAAAAGCTATTTTTAGGGACAAATATTATACACCTCTGATTTTTTTTAAATGAGTCTGCAAAACTGCACAAAAGTATACTCGTGTGTTTTCGCATAAAGGGTCGTTTCTAAAATTAAAATGTCTTTTTATATATCCACACGCCACTGAGGCAGAGATGAAAGACTTATCATACTTGGTGTCGAAATGCAATGTTTTAACTTTAAGTATTTTCGAGATAAGCTTGTAGGGAAATTGTCAATAACGAATCTAGTAAACTAAGGCGTTTTTTTGCAAGAAATCTGCGTGTTAAAATATGGCCCAGTTATTTGAAACGTTCTGTGGATATTTAATGTTTAATCCGATCCCAATCCGGATAATACTCTGTATTAATAATTAAGGGCTTGTCCTATTTTTGGGTATCTTTTTCATAGATTCTTCACTCGGTCGGTATGGCTTGAACATGCTATTATCCGAATAGGGAATAGATGGTGACATGTCTTCGGTTCGCTCTATATAAGCATAATTATAATATTGGATGGAAAATATCAACCTTATATGGAGGCACAGCAGAAGCTCGCTCAATGAATGCGTTCCGTAAAAGGGTCCATTGGTTTTCGTTTTTTATGTTCCGGTCGGCCACAGTTCCATATACGGTTTCGGAATTCGAACGTTTTATATGCGTCCCCTAAATCAACTCGGCCTGACCTAAAGAAAATAATATGAGTCCTCTAAAGTGTTACGACCGTAATAAAAGTCGTGTTTGTGGTTGGTGATAAAACCGTATACATACGAGACGTATATATCGACTGTATATCGGTTTTTGTCGATTTTCTAGTTCGCTGATGTTTAATCAAAATTCTGGGCATCTAGATACTACGAAAAATTAAAACGAGGGACCTGGATGTTGCCAAAAAGTAGACCAAAAAATTTAGAAATTTGCTTATAATTAAGGGTAAATGTGAAATATATGTTGTGATAGTAGATCCCCTGGAACGACAGACACTCTTTTATCCTCCCTAATAATATTTGAACATGTTGCAGGTTTTTCCTCAGGTGTCACAATAATTGCTAATATTTTTGGATGCGTATACTTCGATGACCTCCTTATGAACTTTAATATTGTGTCAGCTATAATAATAGATTCGATTTTTACCGCTGCTGGTTTTGGCATTAGAAAGTTGAAGTCATCACAACTCGTTGCGGAACGACTGACTATGTTTACGCCACGACTAGTCGATCTGATCGAGATTGAGCTGCGATTCGACCCACTGTGCCAAGACGTTCATTCAATTTGATAACGCGCAAAAATTAGGCAAATCTCTGTTCTAAGTCACTTGAAAAATAATAATAATTATTATTGTTATTTAGTCTCTTGTAATGATAATTGATTCGGAAAAAATATTTTAGCATTTGTGCCACTCTCAGTTTCGCTATTTGAATAATGGGCCACTCTTTATATTTGAATATTCTTAGATCCCCGGTAACATTCTTATGTAACTTTACATATTTACCTTCTCTACCCATTCTTGAGATACTAATTAGAGTGAATACACAATATGATATAGTTTTGAAAATTGTACTTTTCTATAAACTTAAATGTGCATAAAGTCAATTTTGATAATATAGAACTAACATGGTAGATTAGTTTCCATAATTCCATAAGTCACTTTTGGCAAATGGAACACCATGCATTATATTTTCAATATTTTACCAGCGGGAAGAGGAATAATTGACAATTATTTGCCCATTATGTTCCTCCTCTTTTATGTAATAAATTTTGAATTATGAACACTAAAGAATATATGTTTTATAATTCAATTTTGGCGCATGGAATACCATTTTTTTTGCTTGACCATCAGGTAGAAGTTATAGGAATAAATTCTTCATCTGATTGTCCATTATGTTCCTACTCTTTTATGCACCTAGTAATTATTGAATTATAAACTTTAAAAATGGCGCCGGTCGAGAAAAACGAGAAAATTTTAACTATTTCTGCTGCAAGACTGAAGCTTGTAAAACGTGTGTGTGGGATGTGGGTAAACTTACCATGAGTCCTGTTCAAATCGAGATTGTCCCGAAAACGTCAAATCAATTGTGTGAGGAATGTGAAGCCGATTACATAACCTCAGAAGATGGAAAAACAAGGAGGGTCAGGCAATTATCCTACAACCCATAACAACAAGGGAAATCTTGGACAAAAACAGAATATTAGCAAAAATTCATAATTTGCGGGAAGAAAAAGTGGAAAATATCAAGAAAAATTAAAACTTCCAAAGACCAGAACAAATAAAAAAGTTAAGAAAATATGACGATGACAATGACGTCGTTGTAAACAACAATACTGACAACATTGAAGTACGAAAATTGCTAATAGCTGTTTCAGATGCAGAAATACAAGAAACTGAAAATCTCAACAGCGCTGAACGAAAGAATCATACAAGCAAAAACACCAATAATGACATTGGAAAAAATGACGTCACAATATAAACCAAATACTAGCACCCAAAAATCCGACTGTTGAAAATCCTATGTCAAAGCAAATCCCCGAACGCACTCCTGACAAGCTAACCTCAAATAATTTACAAGAATATTGTATAAATGAACACAAAATGGGAAACCACAGAATTGGCCACAATTTCGAAGAGACTCTTAACGAAATGACTCCGAAATGTCCAAACACCCAACAAATTGAAATTACGCAAACTGGAAACAAAGAACCCGCTGAAAACAGTATACAAGGACAATCAGATCAAAGGGATGATGAAGGATGGCAGGACGTAAAATATCGACCAAGAAGGCGGCAGAAATATCCAGTACAGGAGCAACCATCACCAGTGATAGGAAAATGTGTTGACTTTGGCCTTAGCGTGGCACAGAAAAAATCTTGGCTGTTTCTGTGTGGGCTGGCTCCTGAAACAACAGTGGAACAAGTGGAAAATAAATCAAAAAATCAAATCAAATAGATATGCTTTATTGTTAGAAGATTTTCTCTTATTGACAAAGCTGTTAAAGATATATATACAATTATTACAATATAATATCATTCAAATCCAGTTGGCAGTAAAAGGAATCCTAGATTAGCAGTAATTCACACATATAGGTATAATATTAAGATCTACAAAAATATACATACACAAACATATTAAAATGATAAATGCTGGTACATTTGCTATTCCTAATGGATGGTTTTCAGTTAAAAATAGGGACAAAATTGTATTTTTTTAACTAGATCTATACACCTGGTCCCTCCATTAATTATGCATTAGTTAGTAATTAATTACGGTGTAAACAAATAAACATTTTTTTTGATTGTTAGTATCTGCTTATTCCTCTATCTAAGACTCCGTTTAATCATTTTTGTTTTAAACTGTCTTGTGTTAAAACGATTTAAAGAAATTGTTTGATAGCGTTGACATAACTCAAACTTAAAAAATGTTCTATTGTCAATATAAACATAAATGTTGTAGATAAAGCCAAAGCCAAAACATTATAGAAGTTATAGAACTAGACATTTAGTTACATTAAAACTAAGATAAAATGGCAAAACATAAAAAATACTTAAATGGTAATCATTATCGAAAGTAAAACTAAGTTCCCATGCCAATATGAAAAAATTAAAAGAAGAAAAAGCAAATACAGCAGCAGCTTCAAAATCGAAGTGCGGCCAGAATTTAAACCCCCAACTTATGTCTTCCCAGACGGATGTCGAAAAAAATGGAGAATGGATAACTGTGGTTAATTCTAGGAGGAAAAACAAAATAAACCATACTAATACTGGTCGCCCCAAACCAATACAGGGTACCTCTGAGGAGTGTAATGGCTTGATAGTTGCTGACAAAAAGGCACTTCTATTTATCTCCGGACTAGGGACAGAAGTGACAGAAAATGACGTTCTTGCCTATTTGGAAGGAAAACAATTAAAAGATGGATGCCGTTGTGAAAAAATCAAGACAAAAAAAAAAGACAAATATGTAAGTTCTTTTAAGTTGACAGTACCAAAAGGAAAGCAGGGGAGTTACTTGGATTCTAACTTATGGCCAAGGGGTGTCCAGGCGAACTTTTTTTATGTACATACAGCGCCTGAAAACCCGCAATCAGGACTAACTAGCCATACCTTAAGTGTCTTTCATCTGAACATTCAAACAATGAAAACAAAAGTTGAATTTCTAGAAGCTCATATAGCAGATAAGCATGCTGATATCTTATGCATAACTGAACATTGGATGAGCAACAATGATATAAATTGCCTACACATGGAGGGTTACAGATTGGCAAGCTATTCATCTAGATCTGAAAATATCGGTGGAGATACTGCTATACTTTTAAGAAATAATGTTAGTTTTAGCATAATCAAAAATGATGGATTTTTAATTGATATGTGTTTTGAGTATTGTTGTGTTTGTCTTAATGATTTTGATTTGATTGTTTTAGTTGTATATCGCAGTCCATCTGGTCGTTTTGACACATTTTTGGAATCATTGGAAGGAGTCTTAACTATGATGAACCCAAATAAAAAGCTGGTTGTTGCAGGAGATTTCAATGTTAGCTTTTTGACAAATAACTTAAATGCCTGTAATTTACAAGATGTTTTTGCAAGTTTTAATATTGTGGGTACCATACATCTGCCAACCCGGGGTAACAACTGCATCGACAATGTCTTTTTGGATTCTGAAATGCCTCTGCGGACGAGACATGGTGAGCAACAATTCTTCACCAGGGTTTCTGAGGTTGATTGGAGTTTTGTTAATCTTCGGGGTACTGGTGTTGAAGAGAAGCTCACTAGGTTCATGGATATTCTTGAAAACATTTTTCAGGAGTCTCTTCCAACTAAGACATATAAATGCGAGATCATTTTCGCTTTTTGGAGGAAATATGTAGGCAGTATAAGACTGAAAATAACATACAAATTATGAAAAATTTTAAAAAAAGCATATAACACTGAAATCATTAAAGCTAAGCAAAGATCAAATGAAATGTTAATATTAAACTCCAATAATCCTGGGCGAACAATGTGGGACATTATAAATAAACATAGAGGCTTAACAAATCACATGCATGAACCTCATAACATCTCTCCAGATAATTTTAATGACTTTTTCTAACATTTCTCATAAGCTACTTAGAGATATTGCTGATAGCAACATGAACTTTATAGAAAATATTAACATAGATCCCTTACACAACTTTTCTTTCTAAGACAAATTGGTCAACTTATGCTTTAAGGAAAACATTTTTCCTTCCATTCTTAAAAAAGCAGTAATTACACCTATCTTTAAAAAAGGCAATATCCATGAGCAAGAGAACTATAGACCTATTTCTCTACTGCCAATTATTTCAAAACTTGTTGAAAAGGGTTACAAATAAATGATTATTTAGAAGAAAGGAATTTATTCACTCAATGCCAGTTTGGCTTTAGGAGAGATAGGTCCACTGTACTTGGGATTTTTGACCTTGTCTCACACATTGCTGAAGCCTTTCATAATCTCCAATTTGACACAGTTTTGTTCTGTGACCTGAGTAAGGCATTCGACTGTGTGGATCATGGAATTCTCTTGCGAAAGCTTACAAAATATAACCTTTCTCCTCAGAGTGTAAAGCTTATAAAATCTTATCTGGAGAACAGGGTACAGGTTGTGAGGGTGGCTGGGGTGTTGTCAGAGGAGAGTGTGGTTAACATTGGGGTCCCTCAAGGGTCAGTTCTGGGTCCCATTCTTTTTTTAATTTATATTAATGACCTTGCTTTATCTACTACACAGACAAAATACACACTCTTTGCTGATGATACTACTGTTTCCTTTGCAGCTAATTCACTCAAAGAGTCGCTTGAGGGTTCCATGGCTGCACAGGAGAGAGCAAAGGAGTGGTCTCGGGGAATAGGCTGCTGCTCAATGAGCAGAAAACCAACAGAGTGGTATTTTCTCTTCAAGATCTTCATGGGGAGAGTGACAGCGTGACCAGTGTCAAGTTCTTGGGTGTTCTTTTGGATCCACAACTTTTGTGGAGTGACCACATTGAGATGGTGAGCGAAAACTTGGGTAGAGGCCTTTATGTGCTGAGGACCCTGAGCATGAATGTGGCCCCTGAAGTCTTGAAAACAGCCTACTTTGCTATCTTTCATACTCATATCAGTTATGCAATTTTAGCTTGGGGTCATTCTGCTGATATGTGTAGGGTCTTTGGAATCCAGAGAAAAGCAATCAATGTTTGGTATTTAGAGATGACTGTCGACAGGCTTTTTGCATTCTTGGGGTATGTTTGTTTTTGAGAACCTCATGTTTGTTAGGGGCAGGTTGGGGCATTTCAGGACCCATGAAGACACACACAACTACAACACCCGGCACAGACAACATCTCGTTCCGTCCTATTGGAGACTAAAGAGGTGTCAAAGTGGACCAGAGTATTGGGTGATTATAAGTTTTTTAATAAACTTCCAGACATTTTGAAAGATCTCCCAGTAAAACAATTTAAATTTAAGGTTAAGGAAATTTTGTTGGAAAACGCATTTTATTCATTTGACGAGTTTCTCTCATACGATTTCAGCAATTTTAGCACAATGTAGATTTAGGACTGTTTTTAATTCGAACTTTAACATGTGTTTTATTTACTTTTTAAATGTATTTATACTTATCCGTTTATATGTTTTAGTATTAATATTAATTGAACATTTTATCCCGTATTATCTTTTATGACTTGTGTTAGGCTTTTGCATATCGACATGAATAAATGAATTTGAATTTGAAATTTGATTTGAAATTTGGCGACGATAAATCATTTTCTGCACCTATACGACGACGTCCTCTTCAAAGGGAATATCGAATGACCATACATATCTAACAGTATTCCATCGGAACATCCAGTGTCTTATGAATAAAATACCAGAAATAGAAATCTCCCCGGAAGGAGTAGAAGGAAAAATGGATATCATCTGTCTTACGGTTACGGAGCACTGGGACAGCAATGATGAAGCAGTGGTAATGAAAATTGAGAATTACACAACAATAGCATAATGGTACACGAAGATATTGAGATTGAAGCACATGAAGAAAAACAAATGGTTGATATGAGTATTGAGGGTACTCTGGAGTGCTGCGATATTCTGAGTGGCCTGTACAAATTGATTATTGTTTGTAAATACAAACAATAATCAATTTGTACATCCTGCTAAGGGTTTTTTTTGAAACTTTCATTGAGCAATCCTAGGAACATCTGCCGTGAAAGCATCTGTAAAACAGGGACATCTCGGCCACATGTCTGCGGTGTTCCAGACTATCCAGATTCCGGGACAACTCCGAGTCGCCAACGAGACGCACAGCTCTCTTCTAAATGGAATCAGCTTTAGGGTGTGCAGTTTTTTCTAAGCACGGTCCGATTGACAAGGATGAAGGAATGGTCGATCCTACCATAATGATGTCAGGGCCCGCCGTATTGGCCCTCTTGGTAAACGTGGCTCTTGGGTCTTTGCTGCATTGAACTGGATCAAATTTCTATCGCCCCAAGTTTGAATTTTCTCCAGGTCTTGATTAATTGCTGTAATCTGCTCCTGCCTGCGGTAATAAGTCTCAGTCGCTGGTAAAGGTTCCTCTGATCTAAATTGGGAGACAAGGGTACTATCGTCGGCAAAACTGTAAACAGGATTATTCGATTCGGTCAGCAGGTCATTAATATAGATGAGGAACAAAGTTGGTGAAAGTATTGCGCCCTGAGGCACGCCCACGTTAATGGTGAATGTGTCTGAAATGTGTCCATCAACTGCAACGTGCAGAGATCGGTTCTTAGGGAACCTGGCAAGCCAGCCGCAGAGAGAGGCTGGCAATCCGAAGGACGCCAGTTTGTTGAGCAATCTGTCATGTCAAACTCTGTTGAGTGCCTTCGAAATATCCAACGTATCGCTTGAGCCTCTCCGTAGGTCTCAATTGCCCTACTCCATATATGAGTGACATAGGCATATATATCTTCTGTGGATCTCTTTTTGCGGAAGCCGTATTGGTTATTGCTAATTATTCTGTTGGTCTCGAGGTACTTGAGTAGTTGCTGACTAATTACACGTTCCATGACTGGAGATTATGGGAAGCAAGGTAATTGGGCGATAGTTTTAAGGCGTGGTTTTCTTGTCTTTTTGGGAACAGATTGCACTCGAGCGATTTTCCAAAAAGATGGGTGAATCCCTCGGTGAATCCCTTTGTGGTAAGACAGAGAAAAGTCTGAAAAAAACGGGTGTTAGTTCGTTGGCGCAGTTCTTTAACACGATGGCAGGTATTCCGTCCGGTCCTGATGCTTTTTGGGTATCTAGTTCTTTAAGGATTTTACGAATACCACGGTGATGAAACTTGACTTCTGCCATGGTAGTGTTGATTTTCGATATGGTGGAGAGAGAGCCTTGCCTTGGGGGACGTCTAAGGTAGAGTGCGATACTACACGGTTAAATGTCAACGACGTAAACCCGACCAATGACGGTACCGAATTCATTGAATAAATAAACGGCAAAGGACGAATAATGCTTTATTGATAAAACATTCCTAGCCTGTTTGTTAACAAACTGGCTGACCCGAGATGGAGGTGAAGGTACTAATTTTTGAAACTTTACGATTCGCTGGCCGAAAGCGGTTAATGAATTGGAAAGTTAACGGTTAATTTGATGGACCATTTACGGATATTTTTTTTGCAATCTTGACTACAAACAATGCCTCGATTGTAAGACGTTTCTGTATGTTGCAAGTGACGTGACACACATACACATGTCACGAAAGAAAGTAAATTTCATAATTTTAAAATATCGTCTTCGCAAAATATCAAAAAATCATATTTTTTTTGTTTAAATCCTGAGCTTTTACTAGTAGGCTCTTGGTGAAAATATTAATAGCAAAATGTTATTGATAAAGAAATTTGTTTTCATATATTTTT
>MU182869.1:80107-114550 GCA_016904865.1 Pissodes strobi | reverse complement strand
GAACAGAAAAACCGCTTAAAACTCAAATATAAGATAAGAGGATGATAATGCTGAGAAAAAGATGAAATAGTCATAATGAAAAAATAGAGCAACCGAAAGATAAAATAAAAAAGCAAGGTGTAATGTAGAGATAATATATGTATTAAACTTCATATTAATATAAGGCAAATATAAGACACGATAAAGATAATATCTATAAGAGAAATATCAAATAATGATAAGATATTAATGAGAGAGATAATCTACAAATACAAAATTACGATAAAGATATTCTAAATAAATATGATATAATAATGAGAATATAAGATAAAGATAAGTTGAAAATAGGATAAAATAAGATGAAGGCCTGGTTTAAATTTGACGAAATATGTGTTTTGCATTCAAATATTTTAGATAAGAGTGATAATATTAAGATTAGTTTAAAATAAAGATAATGTAAAAATGCGTTACTTGGGTCGACATCTTAAAGTTAAAATAAATACAGGGATAGAATAGAAGCAAGGTAAAGATAATATGTAATGTAAAGATAAGGTAAATATAATATAAAAAGATAATTATTAAAGTTAGTATTATTATAAGGTATATAAAATACGATACATATGAGAGGAAGATAAGCTAAAATAAAACACGCATTGGATGCCGGGAAACATAACGACGCGATAAAGATAAAATAAATGTAATGCATAAATGGAGAACCTAGTGAAATAACCTAGGGGTATCTAAAAACGGAGATAAAATGGAAACATGATAAAGATAAGATATACTATTATAAGTATAAAACAAAAATAAGGTAAATAATTTATAAAGAAATGGCAAGATAAATACTAAAGTTAATATTAATATAAGGTATAAAAAGACGATAAATACAAAATAAAGATGAGATAAAGATAAACTAAAATAAGACAAATAATAGATATATATAAATATAACGACCCGATTAAGATAAAATAAACATGGCATAATATTGTTAAATATAAGAAAAATATGAGATGAAAACAGGATAAAGAGAAAATGGAAACTTTTTTTAAATGATATGAAATAGTTGAACAGAAAAACCACTAAGATAAGACAGTGAATAAGAATAAGATAAAGATAAAATAAACATAATGCAAAAATAAAGTTACCTAGTTAGGCGACCGAAAGTTAAAATAAAAATAGAGATGGAATAGACGCACGATAAAGATAAGGTGTCTATAAAATAACATAAATGTTTCATGAAGGTAATGGACAAGTTACATATAGAATACTATTAATATACGACAAAGATAAGTTAACGGTAAGAGAAAGATTACATGCAGATAAGAGAAAGGTAATGACACGATATATATAAGATAAGTGAGAGATAATAGTGGGAAATATAAGGAAAAATAAAATGAAAGTATGATAGAGATAAGATGGAGGACTGTTCTTAAATGACATGAAATACATGTTTTGCGTTCGACCATAAAGCAGTTTAACAGAGATATAAGATAACATATAATGCTAAGATAAAGATAAAATAAATGTAATATTAAAATATAAATAAAATGGAAGCAAAACAAAATTAATGTAAATAATGTATAAATGAATGACCAGATAAATACTATAAAAGATAAATCTAAGATAAAGACGAGCTAAAAATAAGCTAACATAAGACAAATATTAGATAAAGATAAGATGGATCTGAGATAATAATGTTAAGTATAAGAAAAATATAACATGAAAATAAGATACAGATAAGGTAAATATAAAATAAAATAAATATTTCATAAAGGTAATGGCAAGCCACATATCAAGCTTAGTATTAATATAAGTTAAATGTAGCATACGATAAAGAGGAAGATTAAATACAGATAAGATAAAGATAACGGCCGATATACTTATATAAGAAAAATCGTGACATCATAATGACAAATATAAGAAAAAAATAAAATAAAAATAGGATAAAGATAAGACGGAGGACTATTTTTAAATGACTAGAAATACTTGTTTTGCTTTCGTACAGAAAAACAGCCTAATATGAAGGAAAGATGAAATAAAAATTGGATAGAGTACTTTTTTGAAATTAGATAAAATACGTATTTTGCGTTCGTATAAAAACAAAGTACCTCAGATGGGTGCTGTTTTGGACGATTTCATGAAATATCTCTCTTTAATTCCATTCAATGTTTGCTTTTGAGGAGGTTAATCTATAATATAACGTTCAGACAAAAGATCGTCCTTAGTTTTTTACCATCTGCTCAGTGACTAAAACGTGGTTACTGCCAAAACTCCACATCAAAATTATGCGGTCTTACCTTCAAAGGAATTCCATAAAAGTCGAAATAGTGTTTACCACCATGCTAATGGTACGGTGTCATAATAATTTTTTCGGCCTAGAAACTCTTGTTTATGTTGAAGAGAAAATCACCGAATAAGGAAAATTATTTTATGCCATGCTCTAACGGTTATGAGACCAAAGTAATAAATATTTTCGCTTGCGTGTTATTACGTAACGTTTGTCGTTTAGTTTTTGGATTTTACGCCGGACACCAGAGAGAAATTCATTTTTGAATTTCTCTGTAATAACGGGAAATTAAACAATCGTGGCAACCCTGCGTGAATGTATTTTCATACACCATGTGAAAAGTAGAGTTACTCCGCCCTCTTTTCGAGGTACAATGTTGCCAATATTTTGAACAAATTCTGCGAAAAATGTCGGACTATTGAACCGTGTATAAACAGTGTTGCCAGCTTCGCTGATTTTCAGTAGATTGTGGCTCTGATTCATTGGAACAATAAATTAATCTATACTCCATTCGGTTGAAAAATCTGCAATTCAAGCGAATTGTATTCCTAATAATTAAGATTTAGATATTTATCCTTTAAGATGAGTATAAAAATATATTTGAGTTCACTATAGAAAGAGATGCATGATGATCTTGTGGAGTTATAGTTTTTTAGGTTAAGGGATATGTCATCCGGCAACACTGGCTGGAATACCTACATCGGTCCAGTGTCGTGTGTTTAGAGAGACGTTTGCAAACATATAAACGGATGTTAATAATTTATTGTAATTTATTTGGGTTCTTTGTGTATTTTTTAGGCTCTCCAAACGTTACGTAATTTCATTCGTTTTGTTTCAGGCTGTAAAATTAGAAAGCGACCATGCCGTGAGGACGCGTTACCTGGTGGTCGTCTCCAGAATGGGCAGCAGGGGTGAGGAGTCCTGCTTGTTGGGCATCGACTGCAACGAAGAAACGACTGTTGGATTGGTGCTCAGGGTTCTGGCCGATACAAAAATCACGTTGGATGGAGACGGGTATGTATCACTATACTGTGCAATGTTATTAACGAATGCCTGTAGCCTCCAAAGAGAAACCCGTTTCAAATCGGCTAAAATCAGGTTTATTATTATTAGATATATTAAATCGTCCACTATTCTCTAAACAGTTTAAAATATAATATGCTATTTTGAATAAACGGAAACGAAGTTGTTTGGTTTCCATTCTTACGCACATCATGTTTACAACTTGTTTATAATCGAACCGAATTAATTTTCGAATTTTGGGTTAACCATATGCACCATATGGCGCATTAATAGAACGATACATACCGTAATCATAATGTTTATGTCATAATAATTAAACAACGCATCACTAGTGACTGCGGGCGATATGTTTAATATCGACGAATCGGAATTAATAGATGCGATCTTTGACCCGACTTGATGTATATTGACTTTTTGATTAGGTATCAGTAATCTAGTTGTAGTGCGCCCTAAATACTGTCACAAAAGTTCATCGCCTTTACAATGGATGTTGCAGCTGACGGCGTATAAATCCTTATAAATAATTTTACCATCTTTAGGTTGTATTATGGGCTTTAATTTTGCCCTATAACCTCTTTGAAGCAAATTGGAAGGAAATACACCTCCACAAATCTTCATTTTTGGACAATAAAATTAGAAATGTTGATTTTGGTATAAATTATGTAATTTTTAGTAAATCTCCGTCGCTGCCAAAAATGTTTGGCGAAAGCTTGGGATTTGTATAGAAATCATAATAAAAAAATAATGCTGAAATTCCCTCAGTCTAGCTACTTTTGCGTTACTGTGCGGTCATTACTTGTTGAAAAAATTGACATTTAATTTTTAAAACGCTCGTACTGTTTACAAAATTTTTGCTAAAGTGATTGGTACACGTCCTCAATTCGGATTTCCAGTGTTTAGATTCATTGGTTTAGGTATTAAATTCCAGATGCAATTTTCCGTAAGTCTTACACAAGCATTATGTTGCCTTGAAATCTTGCCGTAGACAGGGACTGTTCCCACTCTTTATTTTATAATTTCCTTTTTTATATTTGTCTTTTTAAGTTCAAGTCCAGTCCATCGTCAACAAGCTTTACTCTCGGCTGTATTTTTCTTCTTTTTTTTTTCGTTTTTTTTTTCTTTTTTAATATAGTTACCTGACTGCTACCATGTATTTATAGGATTAAGTAATGATACTTAGTACATAAATACTTACAACATTTTCTTCACCATTCTTTGTCTTTTTTCGTTTTTTTTTCTTTTTTTCTGTCACATAGCTGCTATTATGAGTTTTGGTTTTTCCTTTTGTATGATTGTTTCTTTATTACTTGTTATATCGGTTTCTATCTATTCTATTATGTATAGGCTTAAGTAATGATCTCTATTATGTATCAATCGAGTTTCTGTCTATGACATGTTTGCCCATTTTTTTTTGTTGATTATTTTTTTCCAATGCTTAAATTAATTGCTAACCGGAATTTGTTCAGCTAAATGTACTTCTTATAATGAATTACATTATTATCACTTTTCTTTGTCTTTTTTCGCTTATTTCCCTTTTTATATCGCTTACAACTATTGCAAATTGGTACAGAAATTAATAAACTTTATCAATGTTTAAATCTAATGTTAATCACGATTTTTTTATATTATAATGGCTTTATTTACTTACCTTATTTTTTCGGATTTTTCTTTTTTGTAATTATTTATTTTTTACTTGTTATATAGGTTTCGATTACATCAATCTTCATTCTTTAACCATATTTTTCATGCTTTTTGTTTCTTAATATACTTTTCATCAATACTTCAGTTCATCATTAGACTAAATTTAGTACTTGTTTTTAATTATATTATCATCGCTTTATTTGTCATTTGCTTTTCTTTGTTGTTTATTTAATCATTTAAAGGTTTTATTTATCAGTTTTGAATCTTCTTAATTTTTATTACATTATTATACTTTATTTGCCTTTTTTATTTCCTCAATTTCGATTTTTTTTTTAATATCACCTAGCTGCTACCGTTCATATATTAATTGAGTTTCTGTTAGTAATTGATACAGAAATCTATATACTATATCAAATAGTGTGATTTTCGTATTTTTTGTTATTTTTTTTTACCAGTGTTTAAATTAATCGTTAACCTCAATTTGTCCGCCGAAATTTACTTTTTATAATGAATTACATTATTATTACTTTATTCACCTTTCTTTGTTTTTTTTTGCTTTTTTATATCACTTATAACTACTATTATTGGTATAGAAATCGATACAGTTTATAAAATGTGTAAGACCAATAATATTAACGGCGACTTTTTTACATTATTATTACTTCATTTACGTACCTTATTTTTCTTGATTATTTATTTATTACTGGTTATATCAGTTTCTATTACATACATCTATATTTGCGTATTTTTCACGCTCTATAATTTACGTTTCATCAACGGTCAAGTCCATCCTTTTGCGCCGCGTTTTGCTCGACTAAATTTAGCCCTTGTTTTTAATTATATTCTTATTGTTTTATTTGTGCTTTATTTTTTTTTTCGTTCTTTCTTCAATCATTTATATACAATTTTATATACTTGTACATTGTTAAATTAAGACATAAGAAACACCTCTGGTGCATCTGTAACCGGACAGTGTTTTGCATTTTTTATTTTTTTTGTTAATTATCTTTTTATTAAGACTAAGTGCATTATTACTCGTGATTTGTTCGATCAAATGCCTGTCTTATCTTTAATTAAATTTGTTTCGATTTACTTATCTTTTTTTTTTCGTTTGTTTTTTATAGCCACCATTTACTCTGTATTTAAAGGATTAAATCCCTAATGATTTCTTTATGACTTATTAATTGACTTTCTATTCCAATTAGGTACAGAGTGATTTACATAGTTAAATTAGTACATAAAAAAAACAAAAGACCTATGAGATGTTAGAATGAAATAGTGTGTTTTATGTTTTTTTATTATCTTTTTCTCAAAGATGCTTAAGTCCATCGGTAACCACGATTTACTAGAATTATTAAGTTTACTTATAATTATTTATGTACATTATTGCTTTATTTATATTTATTTTTGTTTTTTTTTTGTTATAAACTCATTTGCTTATGGTTTCTTTATTATTTATCAAATGGGTTTCGATTAAAAGTTGGTACAGAAATATGTCTTGTTAGAATCAAAATTGTGGTGTAATTTTTATGTTTTATTTTATTGATTTTGCCTAACTTTTTGCTAACGGGGATTTACTCGCATATATTTACTTCTTGTTTTTAATTACTTTCTTATTGCTTTATTTTTCTTTTTTTCATTAGGTTTTTAAATTTTTATCACATAGCTGCTATTATGCATTATATAGACAATCACAGAACTGTGGATGATTGTCTTTGGTAATGGTCTTTTGGTTATTTATTGATTGAATTTATAAGGGCAAATTGGTACAAACATAAAATATATTCTTGAAGCATTAGCAGAGTTAAATAGGGACATAAAACAAAAACGTGTTATGTTTTGGTTTTTAAAGTTTCCTTTATTTTCCTTTATTTATTTTCGCTTGCATATATTATATACTTCTAGTATGAGGACATTTCCTTGATATATTTCATTAAATTATTATTTACCTTTTTATTTTTTTTTCAATCCTTTACACGGATAAATTCAGGTATAATCGAGAGTATAATTAAACAAAAACTGTATATCTCTCTAGTTTTCATCTACTTCTTTACTAATTATCTTTTTAGCACTGCTACGATTGCTCAATTAAATTTATTTATGTTTAATTATTTTTTTTCGTTTATTTACCTTTTTGTTAGTTTTTTTTGTTTGTACTTACTCCTTTATTTTCAGATTTAGCCCCGATATTTTCGAATAAATGTACTGCTTATTATTATTGCTTTATTTACTTTTCTTTTTCTTCATTTTTGATGTACTTTTTCGATTTTTATTTACTTACTCGTTTATAGCTGCTGCTTTTTTATCAATTATCTCTTTAGCGCTGCTAAAAACCACGATTCGTTCAATTAAATTTACTTATATTTTTTTTCTTTGTTTTTTATCGTTTTTTACTACTCCTTATTTTGAAATTTAGCCGCGATTTTTTCGAATAAATTTACTGCTTATAATTACTTACATTATTATTGCTTTATTTACTTTTCTTTATTTTTGTTGTACTCTTTCGTTTTTATGTACAGGGTGATCCCCTATAATGTCGCCCCCCTTTAACTTTTTTATTTTAAATGTCCCAAAAAAATTAAAAGTATGGTTATGTAGGTACTGAAAAATACTTTTTTTCTGCGTGTAAAAAATATTGGAAAAACAATCAGTATACAGGGAAAAACAAAAAGTTAATTTTTTTCAATGGAACACCCTATATATGAATTTATTTTTCGATTCCTCGTAAAATTCTAAGCATATTTTATGTATGATGTTATACCTCTAGAGTTAGTAGTTTCACAACTATAAACAGTTGAAAATCGGTACTTTGGCTACTTTTCACCTTGGTAGCAAGAAGATCATTAGAGATGGAGTAAAATGAATTTCACATTCCTATCTTAACTTTTCAAGAGCTATCTGACAGTACGAACTGGCAGGCGGTACCATGGGTACCAAATCTGGTACCTCCGTCGGTACCATCAGTTAGCACCATCAGATAGCTCTTGGAAAGTTAAGATAGGAATGTGAAATTCATTTTACTCCATCTCTAATGATCTTTTTGCTACCAAGGTGAAAAGTAGCCAAAGTACCGATTTTCAACTGTTTATAGCTGTGAAACTACTAACTCTAGAGGTATAACATCATTCATAAAATATGCTTAGAATTTTACGAGGAATCGAAAAATAAATTGAAATATAGGGTGTTCCATTGAAAAAAAAATAACTTTTTGTTTTTCCCTGTATACTGATCATTTTTCCAATATTTTTTATATGCAGAAAAATGTATTTTTCAGTACCTACATAACCATTCTTTTAATTTTTTTGGGACACTTAAAATAAAAAAGTTAACGGGGGGCGACATTATAGGGGATCACCCTGTACCTACTCACTTGTAGCTGCTGCTTCTTTATTAATTTTCTTTTTAGCACTGTTTAAACCCACTATTCGCTCCACTAAATTTATTTATATCAAATTATTTATTTTTCTTTGGTTTATTTATATTTATTTTTTCTTTTTTTATAATTTTTTACTTATTTTTATTTTGAAATTTAGCCGCGGTAAATTTACTGCTTTTAATTACTTACATTATTATTGCTTTATTTACTTTTCTTTATTTTTGTTGTATTTTTTCGTTTTTATGTACCTACTCACTTAAAGCTGCTGCTTCTTTATTAATTTTTTTTAGCACTGCTAAAACCCACGATTCGGTCTATTAAATTTACTTATATTCAATTATTTATTTTTTTTTGGTTTTTTATATTTCTTTTTTCTTAGTTTTTTTCGATTTTTACTTACTCCTTAATTTTCAAATTTAGCTGCGATTTTTTCGAATAAATTTACCGCTTCTTTATTTTTGTTGTACTTTTTCGTTTTTATTTACCTACTCACTTGTAGCTGATGCTTCTTTATTAATTCTCTTTTTAGCACTACTAAAAATTATGATTCGCTCAATTAAATTTACTTATATTCAATTAATTGTTTTCCGTTTATTTATGTTTCTTTTTTTCCTAACTTTTCCGTTTTCTACTTACTCTTTTATTTTCAGATTTAGCCCTGATTTCTTCGAATAAATTCACTGCTTATAATTACTTACATTATTATTGCTTTATTTACTTTTCTTTTTCTTAATTTTTGTTGTATTTTTTCGTTTTATATTAACCTACTCACTTATGCTGATGCTTTTTTATTAATTATCTTTTTAGCACTACTAAAAACCATGATTCGCTCAATTAAATTTACTTTATACTCAATTAATTATTTTTGTTTATTCATGTTTTTTTTTTCGTTTTTTACTTACTCCTTTATTTTCATATTTAGCCCTGATATCTTCGAATAAATTTGCTGCTTATAATTACATACATTATTATTACTTTATTTACTTTTCTTTTACTTTATTTTTGTTGTAGGTACTTTTTTCTTTTTTATTTGCCTACTCACTTTTAAAATTTTTATTAGAAATCACTAAATAAGTGTCCCAAGTTGTAATCCCCCTATAGCCCCTTCCAAAAATAGATAAACTCTTTCAGGGTGTGAAAAAAAATTAAATAAAGCTTGTTTTTTACAATTTTAGAAACTCATGTTTTCAAGTTAAAACTTGGCCGTCTGTTATAGTTAAATGACGCCCATCTTCAGAAGTACAGTCTTAAAGTATTACCACCAGTGCCGGAGTTACAGAGGTTTTACATTGGAAAATAACAAGATCTAATAAAATCTGCACCAATGGATTTAAAAAAAAAATAGTTTTTGATTGAGTGAGCGTCTTATTTAGAAATTATATGTTTTCTTCTTTTAAAAATATCTAAAAAACCGTTAACTTTTCAACAATTTAGTAAATGAATTTTTTTACATGATCATATTGATGTAGACATGAGATGACATTTTTAATTTTAAAAGTAACTCCGCCGTTGGTTGAAGTATTTAAATATTTTATTGTTCTGGTAAATGCAACGTAAACAGGCGATGGAGTCTGTGCGTTTTTGACTTAATAAAAATATGTTTATTTCTCTTTTCACAACTTGTTTAATTTGCTTTTCCTTTTCTTTTTTTTTTTAATTCTTTTCGAGGCCTTTACACATCATGCATATCTTTATATTAATTTTTCATATTTTTCTTTATTAGTTATCTTTTTAGCAATACTTGCTCATTGTTAACACTAATTTGTTCAGTTATTTTTACTTTCTCATCAATAGTCTCTGAATTTGAATTATTTGTCAGTCTGTTATGCTATAAATTGTTATTTGTTCTTATTATTTGATATTGCTATTATTATTTTTTCATCCCTCTACAATTTTAATTTTTGATTCTAAACTACATGGAATCGTAATTTGATATTTTTCAAACAGCTCCACCGAAGATGTGCAATAAGAGAATTTTTTTGCGGAACACGATACGCGCAGCCAGACTGCATGGCGTCTCATTAAAACCGCCTACGCCTTGCGAAACAGCGAAACAAATGTAATTAACTCCGTACCCCGAACACATTACTCAATTTCTTATTCCTTGCAGTTGTGCTTCGTATGTTTACATAATCCTTATCAGTTAATCCGCCTCTTTTCGACGGATCGCAAGGGATTATCGCCAAACGATGAACGGTAACGTTAACGCTAAAAAATGATATTTTTTTTATGGCGCTGTACTTAGAAATTTTCTGCCGAAATTCCTGCTGCTTTGTTGGCTGGTACTTCGGCAAATTCGTGCCGAATGAGTGCCTTAAGCTCTCTCATTTAGTGGAGAGATTTTGATTATATTTGACACTTTGGCCTTTTTGTCCGAAGCGACCTTTCATGTCATCGCGAGGAAACACTCGAACCGAACAACCTTGACGTCATGTGGCTCAAGTTCACCGCCAAGGGATTAACCAAGTTTATATGTTGTCTCTATCGCCCTCCGAGCGATAGAGCCTACCAAAACTTTTTCTCAACACTAGCTACCACCTTTGACTCAATACAGGTCGATCACCCCAGTTCAGAAATAATCGTTCTGGGAGACTTCAATGCCCACAACACCAACTGGCTCAAACATCACAACAAGACCGACAACGAAGGTAGAGAGGCTGAAGCATTTGCCATCAGCTGCGGGCTTACTCAACTTGTAGACGAACCAACTCGAATCTCAGAGAGGGGCGAATTCGCCGCCCTCCTGGATCTTTTTCTGACCACCAATCCTGACCAGTACAAGGTTACAGTTGGTCCGCCATTAGGTACCTCTGACCACAAACTTATTACAACGGTTTGTGAATTGCCACTCATACAGAAGGATCCACCATTGCCTCGCAAAATCTGGCATTACAATTCTGCAAACTGGGACGATCTGAGGCAGTTTTACCTAGATTTTCCTTGGCTCGACGTCTGCTTTGCCACTGACGACCCGTCAGACTGCTGCGAAGAGATCATGCAAGTAATCTCCTCAGGAATCCCAAATTCCATCAAGTTACCATCAAAAGGAAAGCCCTGGTTCGACAAAAGATGCGAAAGA
This sequence comes from Pissodes strobi, assembly GCA_016904865.1. Classification (NCBI taxonomy): domain Eukaryota; kingdom Metazoa; phylum Arthropoda; class Insecta; order Coleoptera; family Curculionidae; genus Pissodes; species Pissodes strobi. The sequence continues at coordinate 103,165 of MU182869.1, read as the reverse complement.
GCTGTAGGAAGGAAACAGCAAGCCTATAAGTACTGGCAGCAAAATCAGACCGCTGAAAATCGCAATTATTTTATCGAAGCGAGAAACGAGTGCAAGCTTGTGATCGACGAAACTAAGGACAAACACAATCAAAGGATCAGGAATAAACTTTTGCAATGCCCCAGTGGCTCCAGGAATTTCTGGTCGGTAGCAAAGGCAGTAAGTAACAACTTTACAAAAACGCTTCTCCCACCTTTGACGGACGAACGTGGCATCACGGCGACTACAGCCAAAGAAAAAGCAAACATGCTCGCCAAAATGTTTTCATCGCACTCTACCTTAGACGTGCCCCAAAGCAAGACTCTCCCCACTATACCGAACATCAACACCACCATGGCAGAAGTCAAGTTTTCTCATCGTGATATTCGCAAAATCCTTAAAGAACTAGATACGCAAAAGGCATCAGGACCGGACGGAATACCTGCCATCGTGCTAAAGAACTGCGCCAACGAACTAACACCTGTTTTTTCCAGGCTTTTTTCTCTTTCTTACAGAAAAGGGATTTACCCATCCTCTTGGAAAGTCGCTCGAGTGCAACCTGTTCCAAAAAAAGGCAAGAAAACCACGCCCTCAAACTATCGCCCGATTGCCTTGCTTCCAATAATCTCCAAAGTCATGGAACGTGTAGTCAACCAGCAACTACTCAAGTACCTCGAGAGCAACAGAATAATCAGCGATAATCAATACGGCCTTCGCAAAGAGAGATCGACAGGAGATATATTGGCCTATGTCACTCATATATGGAGTAGGGCAATTGAAAACTACGGAGAGTCTCGAGCGATTGCGTTGGATATTTCAAAGGCATTCGACAGAGTTTGGCATGACGGACTGCTCAACAAACTGCCGTCCTTGGGACTGCCCGCCTCTCTCTGCAGCTGGCTGGCCAGTTTCCTTAAAAACCGATCCCTACATGTTGCAGTCGATAGACACATCTCGGACACATTTACCATCAACGCGGGCGTGCCTCAGGGCGCAATACTTTCACCAACTCTGTTCCTCATCTATATTAATGACCTGCTGATCGAAACGAATAATCCTGTTTACAGTTTTGCAGATGACAGTACCCTTGTCTCCCACTTTAGATCAGAAAAACCCTTACCAGCGACTGAGACTCATCACCGCAGACAGGAGCAGATTACAGCAATTAATCAAGACCTGGAGAAAGTTCAAACTTGGGGCGACCGAAATTTGGTCCAGTTCAATGCAGCGAAGACCCAAGCAGCAACGTTTACTAAGAGGGCCAATACAGCGGGCCCTGACATCATTATGGCAGGATCGACCATTCCTTCATCCTCGTCAATCGGGCTGCTGGGTGTCTCGGTCAACAGCAATATGTCATGGCATGACCATGTTGCTAACATCGCAAAATCAGCCTCCCAGAAGCTTGGTGCGCTATTTCGCAACAAGAAACTCTATAGACCGCAGCAGTTGCTCTTGCTGTACAAAGCGCAAATAAGACCGTGCTTAGAATATTGCTCACATATCTGGGGTGCCGCACCAAAGCATACCCTAAAGCTGTTGGATTCCATTCAGAAGAGGGCTGTGCGTCTCGTCGGCGATCCGGAGTTGACCCGGAATCTGGATAGTCTGGAACATCGCAGACATGTGGCCGAGATGTCTCTGTTTTACAGATACTTTCACGGCAGATGTTCCCAGGATTTGGCCCACATAATCCCGCCCCTGGCAACTCCTGTCAGGCAGTCCCGACAGACGGCAGGAGCGCACCAGTTCGTCGTACAACTAGAAACACCTAGAACATCGCTTTACCAGAACTCCTTTGTCTGGCGCACTGCATCACTATGGAACTCACTTCCAGGACATCTGTTTCCCACTAATTACAACCTACAAATATTCAAGAACCGTGTCAATCAACATCTTCGCACACACACCGCTCGTCGAGCGCCATAGGATCTACCTTTAGTGTGTGTGCCACTGCCATAAAAAAAAAAAAAAACTTTCAAGGTTTGGCAGTTACTGAACATAACCTCATCATCTTACGGTGGCGATTAACGTTTTTATCGCAGTAGTCGTAAAGTTTGATGCTTGTTAAAGTATATTTGATTTCTTTTACGAATCGCTGTTGCGGTTGCGGTCTAATTTAAGCGCCGAGCGAAGAAGAAAAACTGAATAAATGCGAAACGGCCAAATCAAGATGCGAAGTTAATACGCCACGGGAGGCGATGAACTCGTCAGAATTTAGAGCACCACCAACGTCTACGTCGTCGAGTCGAACATTAAAATCATGCAGAAGACATAAGAACAAGACCCCGATATCAACTTACGAGTCCGCAATTGCGAAGCACGTTTCGTAATAAGCCCGATCGAAAAAATGGCCTATATTTGAAGATAAATAATTGTCAATCCACATGGTTTCGCTTTAACGACTGCAGAAGTTGTCGTTGATTTACTTTTTTCGTGTCTGGTAGCATTTGTCGGATCAATCCTACCCTAAGGGTTAGTTTGGATTGCTAAAGATACGAACTCAGCCATAACTTCTTCAGGCCACGATGTGTTTTATAAGAACTAATGGAAGGTGTAGTGATTACGGCTCTTTAGGGATGATTTAGTTGCTTTTTAAGATCTTAAGCCTTAGAAGAATTAGGAATCTTGTAAGATCTAACCCATAGGGTCTTGCATGTTTTAGTGGAAAAGATGTGATGGCTTGGTTGGTTGGAAGTGTGATTTTGTGTCTTTGGATTTAAGAAGTGGTTCATTTCGTTATTATGAGCTTGCATGTTGTAATGAAGAAGCTGTGGGTGATTTGGTGTTTTTAGTTCTGAAAAATTGAGAACCTTGTCAGAACTAATCCGTAGGATTTTGCTCTACATATGTTTCGGCTTGATGAGGCCTTTATCAAGAGTAGTTGAATACTAAAATCTAAATTGTTATACCCTACTAAACCGCCTGACGGTATTTTTTTTATTGCACAGTCAATTATGCAGGTATTTAAAGAGCAGATCAGTTGGTCGTTCGTATTTAAAACGTCTGTTTTTTGTGACTTTTGGATTTCTAGGTACTCCAAAAGGTTCAGCCTTTTGCTTTTTGTTTCGGTGTGTAAAAGTTTGACATTATTCGTATCAAAAGTGACAACCAATCTAAATCTGATGTTTACAAAATAAATTGTGTGAACTGTGAAGCTGTATACGTAGGACAAACTGGTCGAAACTTAAATATTAGGATTAAAGAACACAAAAAATCAATTTTACATAATATTAAAAACTCTGACTTAGCAACACATTGATAGAAAATAACCATTTTATAGATACGAATAATGTCAAATTTTTACACAACGAAACAAAATGCAAAAGGCTGAACCTTTTGAAGTACGTAGAGAGCCAAAAGTCACAAAAAACAGATGTTTTAAATACGAACGACCAATTGGCCTGCTCTTTGAATACCTGCATAATTGACAGTGCAATAAAAACAACAAGGGTATAACAATTTTAGATTTTAGTATACAACTACTCTTGATAAAGGCCTCATCAAGCCGAAACATATGTAGAAAAAAATATCTCATTAAATTAATTTAAAACATCTAAAAGCACTGTACTAATTATCGCTAGTATTATTATAAATAAAACATACAAAAAATGTATGTTAAATTCTTGATAGGGGTAAAGATCAGTATCACTTTCAAAGCATAAATATTTGAGAGGGATCATAAATTAGACATATTTTATGTAAAATCGAGTACCTAGTCACATTTATTATTATCATACGGAACCAACCTACCGTGTCAAAGCGCATAGTCAGGCATGTACGAAAATACTATCTGACTAAGTCTAGGTCTTATCGTAGGAATTAGCAAAATACCTGTATAATTACCCTTCTAATGGAGTACATTTTTAGCCATTATTAACCCATTCCTTTTCATTATTTGCAGAGGCTTCAGTGTCAGTGTCTGTGATAGTCACCATATTTTTAAGCCGGTGTCCGTACAGGCGATGTGGTAAGTTTATTTTATCGTTTTATTGTTTATATTTAATTGTTTTATATAATTGGGATATAGTGCCTTCCTCGCCTCTGCCAGCACAATCGGTGGCTAGTTTCGATTTATTGGGTCTTGTCGGATTTGGATCCTTTATAGAGTATCTTCGTTGACGTGTATTTATTTGAAATTTATAATTCTTATTGGAGATTCCAAAAACTTTTGTTTAAACATTATTTTCCTATTTACAGGGCCCCCTGTATATGCGTAAAAACTCCTTAGCTTTAAATAAACATTTTTGAGATTTTTTTTTTCAATTTCCATACCCTACCTCTTGATACGTACGTGTATATAAAGGTTACGACTTAATTTTTGCCAAACATTTTAAATTAAAATTTGGCGGTACATTTGGCGCAATTTACACGGACTCAGCCATTGAGCACTATTTAATTTTATTACAAAAAATATTTCTTGAAAAAAATACTGAAACACAATTATTAGAAATACATATTACAGTTCGAGCACGAGTCTGTGCCTAACGCAGGAATGCGTCATCGGAAGGTGATGTCATATATATTTATTAAATTTAAGTCTAGCTAGGTAAACCCTACAATTTAATTTACTCATCCCAAATAAATACTAATAGAAAACTAGGATTTTATTATTATTTCAACATTATCAAAACTTCGTTTTAATTTCTACGCCAATGTGTTTTTTGAAAATTTTATTTAGAAAAAAAAGTAGACTTTTTTGAAATCAAAAATCGTATCATTTATTCACAATAAAATCATATTCTAAAATTTGCTTAATTTTGAGGTTAAATAACGATATTTTTTACGAATAAGAATATTTATTAAAAAAATATTCAAGCTATTTACAAATACTAAAACACGAATATCCTGAATAATTTTGTTTTAATATATATTCTTGTTCATACAAAATATCATTATTTGTTACATAAATTACTACTAAACACAAATCATGTCATCCTTCATCAGGCTGGAGAACACCAAAGTACAAAGTCTGAAGTTGATCACTGGGGAGTGACCCAACAAACCCTATTCTTACTCCTCCTAGACTAGGGACCACCAAAGGAATGAGTCTGAGGCCGATGCTTCCAGTGGAAGCGGCCCTATTCTTTAACGTCCTCAGTATACTCACGACGTTAACGCCCTAGGTGGAAGTGCTAAGTGGTTTTTCCGAATCACGTTCCACTTCCGTGCTGGTGGTTCCGGGTTCCGCAGTAGGAATATATGGATATGATGTTGCTTCCAGGATCAAAATATTCCAGAAGTAAACTCTCCGGCCATTCGGATCTCGGGGGCGACAGACTGACCCAAAAAATGGGCGCATACCAACCTCCAGAGGAAGCCGGATTTCGCAGGAACTTCAATACAATAGACCATCTACATACAGTACACACGCCTATTGAAAAAACTACTGAATATAATATACATTTACATTTGGCGTTCGTTCGATCAAATTATGGACGGTTCTGAAAGCTCTGGATAACGCTAGGATTGACTCAAGATACTCTACTGTAATCCAGCATATACAGTGTGTCAGTAAAGGAACGGATAAATTCGATAAAAATTCACTTATGTTTTTTTGCAAAAAAAAACGCTTACACACGTCAATTAGTATTTTTGATTCCGCATCTTGTGACATAAAATGTTGGGACACTCTATATACTTACATTTTATGTCACAAGATGCGGAATCAAAAATACTAATTCATGTGTCTGAGCGCTTTTTGCAAAAAAGCATAGGTGAGTTTTTATCGAATTTATCCGTTACTTTACGGACACACTGTATATGAAAATGCTTACATGCAAGTCAAAATGGATGAGGATATAAAAACCCCGAGGATACCTATAAAAAGAGGCGTACGTCAGGGAGATACAATCTCCAAAATTGTTCACGTTGGCACTAGAGGATGTATTTAAAGGCTTGGACTGGCAGGACAAGGGAATTAACATAGACGGAATACGACTAAACCACTTGAGATTTACTGACGATATTGTCATAATCAGTGAATCACCAGAACACCTCCAATGTATGTTACAAGAGCTCCACCATGCATCATCTAGGATGGATGTCAAAAACAAAAATAATACGTCAAGAACAAATCCAGATTAAAATCGAAGATCAAGTAATAGAGAATGTAAGGGAATACATATATCTAGAGGATAAAATACAAATAGGGAAAGAAAACCAATCGGCCGATATTCCTAGAAAATAAGTCTCAGCCGAGCAGCTTTCGGCAAACTCGGATTCATTCTTAAATCCTGTAACATCCCCATAAATCTGAAAAGGAAAGTATACGAGTCGTGCATCCTGCCAGTCCTCACCTATGGCCTTGAAACAACCTCACTAACATATAAAGCCATAAACAAACTTCAAGTTACACAACGAATAATGGAAGGGCTATGCGAAACTAACGGATGTGACCAAACGAGTAGCGCAGCTAAAATAGAGATGGGCTAGACATATTGCAAGACATAGCATAGAAAGATGAACATACAAGATAACAATATGGCGGCCAAGAGAGAGCAAGAGAAGTGTTGGCATGCCTCAGAAGAGATGGCGCGATGACATCCAGAAGATGGCCGGAAAAACTGGACGAGGATCGGTACAAACAGACAGAGATGGAAAATATGGAAGAGGCCTACATTCAGGAGTGGATGAGGGCAGGCTGATAAGAAGAAGAAGAAGAAGCAAAGGCAGTAAGTAATAACTCTACAAAAACGGCTCTCCCACTTTTGACAGACGAACGTGGCATCACGGCGACTACAGCCAAGGAAAAAGCAAACATGCTTGCCAAAATGTTTCATTAGACGTCCCCCAAATAATGCTCTCCCCACCATATCGAACATCAACACTACAATGGCAGAAGTTAGGTTTCATCACCGTGATATTCGTAAAATCCTTAAAGAACTAGATTCGCAAAAGGCATCAGGACCAGACGAAATACCTGCCATCGTGTTAAAGAACTGCGTCGTATCCAGGCTTTTTCTCTGTCTTACCTAAAACGGACATACCCATCTTCTTGGAAAGTTACTCGAGTGCAACCTGTTCCAAAAAAAGGCAGGAAGACCACGCCCGCAAACTCGCCCAATTGCCTTGCTTCCAGTAATCTCCAAAGTCATGGAACTTGTAGTCAATGAGCAACTACTCAAGTACCTCGAGTCGAGAACAACAAGATAATCGGCGATAATCAATACGGTTTTCGCTGAGAGAGATCGACAGGAGACCATTTTGGCCTATGTCACTCATATATGGAGTAGGGCAATTGAGAACTACGAAGAGTCTTGAGCGATTGCGTTGGATATTTGGAAGGCATTCGACATAGTTTGGCATGACGGATTGCTCAACAAACTATCGTCCTTCGGACTGCTGGCTTGTCAGTTTCCCTAAGAACCTATCTCTTCACGTTGCAGTTGATAGGCACATCTCAGACACATTCACCATTAACGCGGGCATGCCTCAGAGCGCAATACTTTCACCAACTCTGTTCCTCATCTATATTAATGACCTGCTGACCGAAACAGTTGTGCAGATGACCCTTGTCTCCCAATTTAGATCAGAAAAACCTGTACCAGCGACTATCACCGCATATAGGAGCAGATTACAGCAATTAATAAGGACCTGGAGAGACCACATATGAAATGTGGCTTCGGGAATCCTGCAAAGAAATCGAACATCTTCAGACCGTACACGTACATGACTTTAACTTACATAAAAAGCTAAAAGAACATTCTGGCATATATAAAAGACAAAACACAACAGTGTTGCATAACGATGATGGAAAGGCGCTGTTAACAAAGGAAGATCAGTGTAATGAATGGCAACAGTATATCCAACAACTGCTCGAGGACGAGACCAGCGAAACGATAGAAAATCTACTGACTGAGGAGCACGTTCCAAGCATTCTCAAATCCGAAGTTCAAAAAGCAATACACCAATCAAAAGCAAGAAAAACTCCAGGACCCGATGAAATTCCTATAGAGCTGGTAAAACTACTTGATGACGAATGCATATCTGTTCTGACGGCATTCTTCAACCAGGTCTACCAAACTGGGAAACTTCCCAGCGACTGGCAGAAATCGATCTTCATCGCCTTACCCAAAAACGACAAAGCTAATAGGTGCAATGACTTCCGATTAATTAGCCTAATGAGTCACACTTTAAAAAGATACTCCTCAATAGAATTTATGCCAAATGAAAACACAATATTGGCAAAGAACAATTTGGATTTCGTAAGGGACTAGGCATACGGGAAGCCCTTTTCTGTATGAGGACACTATTACAAAAGAGTTGTGAGTTTCGAAAAAATATAATGTTTTATTGACTTCGAAAAAGCGTTTGATCGAGTCAAACACACAAAACTTTTCCAATGTCTAAAATCATACAACGTAGACTATCATGATATGCGCCTTTTGTTAAATCTGTATCATAGTCAAACAGCAGTAGTCAGGCTAGATGACAGCGTTACAGATGAAATACCAATAAAAAACGGAGTAAGACAGGGATGTGTTTTATCACCTCTGTTGTCAACCTTTATTCAGAGAACATATTTCGCGAGGCTTTATATGGCAGGTCAGAGGGAGTAAAGATAGGTGGCGAAATTATAAACAACGTAAGGTACGCAGATGATACTGCCATCGTTGCAGAAAACATGGAAGACTTGCAAATGCTGCTGGATAGAGTGCATGAGGGTGGTCGAAAATGGGGTATTAATATAAACATAAAGAAAAGGAAATGAATGAGTGTAGGTAGAATAAACATAGAACCAATTCCGATTACAATCAACGGACACAACATTGAACTGGTATCACATTTCAAATATCTGGGTAGCTGGCTGAACAATGACATAACGTGCGACGAAGAGGTAAGAGCGAGGATTGAAATGGCACTAATAGAAACCTCACAGTTCAGACGCGGTTAAGAACACTCCGCTCTTACATATGGAGCATTTTTTGTATGGATGTGAGACATGGACGCTTAAAGTTGGCATCATGAATAAAATAGAAGCGTTTGAGATGTGGTGCTATCGGAGAATCCTCAAGATCCCGTGGACTGCACATACCAGTAATCAAGAGGTACTCAGACAGCTGAATAAGGATCGAGAACACCTAAACACCATAAAAACAAGAAAGGTCAGTTGTTGCGGGTATATAATGCGAGGTACCAAATATCACATCCCTCGCCTGATCATTCAGGGAAAGGTTGAGGGCAGAAGATGGATAGGTCGCAAAAAGCTATCGAGACTACGAAATATTAGAAATTGGACCGGACTGGGAGTAGAACAACTATTTCGAGTAGCGAATTCAACCAAATTGTCATGGAGATAGCCCACGCTTGAAAACAGGCACGGCACCGAAAGAAGAAGAAGAAGAATCAGCCACGTTTACCAAAAGGGCCAATGCAGCGGACTGTGACATCATTATGGCAAGATCGATCATTCCTTCATCCTCGTCAATCGGACTACTGGATGTCTCGGTCAACAGCAATATGTCCTGACATGACCAGGTTGCTAACATCGCAAAATCAGCCTCCCAGAAGCCTGGTGCGCTATATCGCAACAAAAAACTGTATACACCGCAGCAATTGCTCTTGCTCTACAAAGCGCAAATAAGACTGTGCTTAGAATATTGTTCACACATCTGGGGTGCCGCACCAAAGCACACCCTAAAGCTACTGGATCCATTCAGAAGAATCGGCCGTCGACCACCCGGAGTTAACCCGGAATCTGGATAGTCTGGAACACCGCAGACATGTAGCCGAGATGTCCCTGTTTCACGGCAGATGCTCCCGCTTCATCCCGTCCCTGGCAACGCCTGTGAGACAGTCACGACAGACGGCAAGAGCGCACCAGTTCGTCGTACAACTGGAATCATCTAGAACATCGCTTTACAAGAACTCCTTTGTCCTGTGGAACTCACTACCAGGACATCTGTTTTCCTCTAATTATTACAACCTACAATATTCAATTCGCACACACACCGCTTGTCAAGCGCCATAGGATCTCCTTTTAGTGTGTGTGTCACTGCTATAAAAAAAAAATAAAAAAGAAGAAAAATTAAAGCGAAATTATCTGTGCTCATATTGTAAGATGTGTTTTAGTAATTTAGTAGTTATAATAAAAATTTATGTAACAATTATTTTTTACTTTAATTTATTTAAAAAAAAAATATTCAAGGATTCACATATGCTCGATATATAGTTTTTAAATAAGTTTTATTTTCCCAAAAAAAAATAATAACTTGAGATAAATAACTATTATAGCCACTTACATACTAAAATCAATAAAATCATCTTAAAATATGAACACGTAGGTACCTAATTACGCTTTAAAGAGATTTCGTTTCAAAATAAATAAAAAATAATTAATTTTTTAGGAAAAAAATTGTAAGGCCACTTTTTTTCTCTAAATAAGATGCATAATGCAAGTTATTGTCTAAAAAAAGTCAATTGGCGTAATTTTTTACTAGTCAACACTGTATTATTCCCATAACTGAAATACGTTTCTGAATTATAAGAAAAAATACGTTTTATTTCAAATTGCCTTGGATATTAAGCATTTCCGAACCCATATTCACAGGAAATATTTTTCATATTTAATAACAACTTAACTATTATGAACAATAAAGTGAAGATTGTCGACCTAATAATATGTTTTCTATGTAAACACGTACGATTTATTGCGAATACAATAATGGAAATTACGAACACTGAAATGTCATTAAAACATAATTCATCGGAATCCGAGAAAAAAATTACGCGCCATCTGTTTTCGAATAATAACATTCGTGAAGAGTTGCATAAGCCGTTAAGTATTTGTACTTGTAACATGTCCGCAGCATGCTTTTATGACGAGTAATAGTAATTATTAAATAATCCCCGGCCTGGGGGTCACGAAACGCAGTCGATGTCCTATTGGAATGCGTTATTAGCCTAAATAACAGAAGACGTGATATACGTTTACGAATTACCTCGAAATTTATTTAAAATTTAAAATTCCACGTATTAGTCAAATTAATGTAAACAGAAAAAAAACATCTGGCCGACAGGTGGCGTCGTAGGCCTTTCCTTAAAAGGCCGCGCGCTCACCGCCAGCGCCGCCGGTCCGACCCCCGCGTCTCGACGCCTCAGCGACGCTTTTTTTAGATAGAACGGCCGACGCTCTTTACGCGTCCATAGCCTTTTATGCGGGTGCATTTGAACTGGTCCAGTCGTGCGGAAATGCGCAAATCTTTTCACACTGGACTGGAATTAAACTGCCCTTTTGCAACATTTTTTAATAATGGGATAGTTTGGATGGGTCCATTAGTTGTGTGAAAAGGCGCTAGTCTAATATACAGGGCTTAACCCAACAACGTTGCAAATTAAAAAAAAAAAACATTGTTTTCCCCAAAATGGGAATTCTGGTTTCATGGTAACAATATTCAATTTCGACATTTTTAGTTGTTTTTTCAGTATAACGAAAGCTGGATCTATCTTTTTTGATTAAAAAATATTTTGCGGCAAGAGGAGACCAGCCTAATGCTAAATCGTTCCGTCTTGAATGGGGTTTGAACCCACAATCTCCCCACCGTACGACCATCATCTAATCATTAGCCTAACGAATTCACGTGGATATTCCCCAATAAATTTGTTTAAATCGATGCGTCTTCCATGGAAGGCCGAATTCTATGGAGACATTGTGAAGGAGCCCTAACAAAGAGTATTAATCCAAACTTACTTGCCTGGATATTTATTAGAGTAGGGCGGGTTGAGGGCTCTTTCTTACGAGGATCTGGAAGTTAAAGTGCCCAAACGCTATACATATATAGAAATTCTTAAAATATGTATATTGTCTTCATACATTTTATATAGCAATTTTAAAACGGAGCTGTCCTATTTTTATAAAATAATAAATATTACGCGTTATAATAGGCCTACTATACGTATTTCTCTCGATAGGCGCATAAAACGTTTCGCCGAAAACTAAAAATAAAATCTAATAAATCGCGTGCGATAAATTTTTGTAGTTCACCGGATGGGTGTCAAGGTTTCATCTGCAAAATATTTCCAAATCGTTTGGCCTATCTCTGGCCAATTTCGTACCGGCACGTAGGCAGGCCAAAGTCAAGGAATTATTTTCACTAATTTATTCTAGATTATCTCAACGAACGGTTTAATTGGGTCTCGGATCTTAGTCGAAAACCGATGCGTAATTCTGGGTAATTGTGACGAATGGAATTCGTGACGTAGGTCGAAAATGGGACTACAGTTTCAGGGTTTTAGCTTTGTGCTTTCGTTGACCATGGACCGGGATAGTGTCGCGTCCGAGGTACGTGATACATGCACTAAATGAGCTAAAGTCAAAATTGACGAAGGATTCCTAATATTATACATCACAGTTTTTTTTCAAAATTTTATAATTGTATCTGCATTAAATTAGTCTCTTGTGGTACGCCTCCAATCTGTACCTTAGTTTGCAAAAGTTAAAAGCGCTTACAAATGTTCAAAAATGGAAATGCCACTGTCTGAACGAATCTACAGAAGTTTGCCACGCTTTTTCTTTTCTTCTAATTGGCGCAAAACCTTCACCTCAGCTTAGAAGAGACCGAGGGTGAATAATATCATAAATAAAAAAAATAAAAATTTAAAATTTAAAATTGAAATTGAGTGAATTTACAAGTATAGATGCGTAAGCGTCTTTAAAGCGTGCAAATAGGCCCTAGCTCTAATGCCGGAGAGTAGGGGTGGGTGGTATTTATAAGGCGCCACGGGCTTGTAGACGGCACAAGCAAGCAATACCCCAAAGCTGAAATATGGTACTCGTTTTAGCCTCAGCTTCGCAACTACCAAAAGAAAATTATTTAAATAAATTCAAAATTAAGTTGATTTGAATGCTGCCCGAATTTAATCAGTACGAACAATTGAAAAATAAAATAAACAACCAAGTATTAATTTAATAATGAAAGGTAAGTAAGTAAGCAAGTATTAAAAATTGAAAAGTAAGACGGAAAAAAACTAAATATTAATGATAAAGCCAATAATAAACAGTAGCAGTTATGGTAAGTCAATTGAGCCAAAACGTTTCAAACATAGAGCGCAAATAAACTAAATCAACTGTACTTACTGTCTTTATTTTCTTATATCTCCCCTTCCGGAGCACAGGTAGGTAGTTAGGTGATCAAATAATTAAATAACACAGGTAAATTCAGTAAATAGAAAGTTGGTTTACTACTGAATAAATCCAGTAGAAAAAAGGAACAATAAGGTGATGATTTCTCCAGTTAAATGGAAAAGAGAGGGTACTAAATTGTGTCCAGTACTCTATACCGCTTTCGCTTAATAATACTATTGACTATTATTATAAAAGTCAGAAAATTTACTTAGTTAAAAAAAAATCACAATTATTAATCAAATTATCTTGCTCAAACAAAAACCTGATAGGATTACTTGATAGATAAAAAAATCTTCAAATAGTAATTAAGTTACTTTGCCCACTCAAACGTGATTACCTAATGGTAGCTAAACGAGGTTCAAAGAGAAATGTTATGCAATATAACCAGCGCTAGAAACATAACAAACTAATTAAAAATATAAATTTACGTTCTTTCTTTAAAGATCACCAAGTTCAAGTAACATAAATAAAAGACCCTCATTCAGTTGTTTAAGCATGATTTGTCGTCACAATGCCGCTTTACAAACTACTTAAATGTTTATAACTAAAACTAGGTACGCCAATAAGAAATGTTGCGTTGAGTAGCTAATTAAATATCAAATCAGAAGATTGAGCGCTGTCTTCTTTAATCAATTATATTGACTAAACTCTATCTGACCATAAAGGCACTCCTCTTAGAGGTTAGATAACTAGATCAGGAACAAGACACATACAACGCCAAATCTACCGAAAGAAAGCGAGTGCTCCCTAATAACAGTACCTAAATAAATCGATATTCAGGAAAAATATCACGGAGCAAAGAAAATTATCTTAATTGGCAAAAATAGAATAAGTTAAAGCTTAGATCTTGAGCAAAGAAAATTACAGTTTGGCGTATCTTCGTTACTGAGATAAACTAAGTTAGATTTCTGGTTTATTAACCAGAGCGAAGAAAATTACGATTAGGCGTATATATTTAAAGATAGAGAGAACAGGGAAAAAAGGAAAAAACTACTAATAATAAAGATAAGGTAAGGTAAGGTAGCTCACATTCAGATGATGGCTTCTCGGAAGTTTTCCGGGAGGGAAAAAACCATACACTTCTTCTGATGAAGAAGAACTCAAACGGTATCCGGAGCAAGTCACAATCCAGAGACCAGGGGGAAAGCTTGACCAGTTACGGAGCTGAGAAGAAGGCCCGTAGGTAAAACCCTGCCGGTCGAACCATATAGAACGTCAAAATATTCAAGGTTCCGCATGTAACTCATGCCCAAAGGACGTTTAAACTCAGATTAATCAGAATAAAATATCAGGAGAAAATCAGAGAATGAAAAAATTACCTGTAAAGGGTTGCTATTCGACTGGATCGTTGGAACGCTCAGGTATATACCTCGTGGATGGACGAGAAGGCAGCTGTAAAGGAATTAAGACGCAATTAATATCCACTCACGACGTCCCAAAATGGCGGCATTCGTAGTAGAAAGACAAAAAAAGCAAAATCACTCACCTAGTTAAAGCAGCATTAAATCCCAGTTACGGAGTGAGTTCCAGGCTCTAACCAGCAACTACTAAAGAGAAGGCAAATAAGGCCTGAAACTCCAAAAATTGGTCGGTTGGAAAAATCCCACCAGGTAAAACAAACAAAAACTTCCACCCGACCACACTGCTGCACTGTTTCAAAGCACGGCAAACCGACGTAGAGTGATCCCCTTGAAAACTTCCCGGAAGCAGAAGAGCTTCCTCTAATATCCCCGCTATCAAAAATTACGATTGACCAATAGAGGTATAGCCGCACCTCACGTGGTCATGATCTGTCATATCCATACAAGGTATATTGAGAGGGTTGAGGGAGACATGAGAGATAATTCTAGATCATTCTGGACCTATATTAATGGCCTGAGGAAATCGCATAGCCTTCCACTATGTATGACATACAATGGCTTGGAGGGCCATGATGTAAACCAACTATGTAATCTCTTTGTCTTATATTTTTCAACTGTTTAGTCTGATGATCGGGCAGGGAGTGTTTCTTACGAGAATATTCCAATGCTGGTGGGCGCCAGGAGTTACGGTTTCTCTACGGGGCAGGTATTTGAGGGAATAACCCGGCTACCCTCCAAACTCTCCACCGGTCCAGATATACCATCATTTTTCTTGAAAAAGTGTATTTTCACAATCTCTATACCTATTCAAATGCTCTTTAATTTGTCACTTAGTGCAGGTCAATTTGCTGATTTTTGGAAACTTAGCTGTCTTAAACCTATATACAAAAACGGACCAAAAACTGAGGTGGAAAACTACCGAGCAGTGTGCAATCAGTCTGAAATACCTAAGCTCTTGGACAGGTTTGTCTGTGAGAGATTGTCATGGGATATGAAACAGGTAATTAACTTGGAGCATTTTGGTTTCTTTACGGGAATTTCATTTTGAATCAAATGGAAGGGGGATGGCAGGTTAACTCTGTCTATACTGACTTTTCTAAAGCACTTGACAGGGTCAACCACTATCTATTCTTTCTGAAACTTAAGGCGATGGGAATTAGAGATCCGCTTCTATCATGGTGTAAGAGTTTTATGACTGGCAGGTCTCAGATGGTAAAAATTGGCAGTTCTTCAAAGAGATACATGTTCCATCGGGTGTTCCCCAGGGATCGCACTGTGGCCCTATCCTTTTTAGTCTTTTCCTGATTGACCTTGGCTTCTTTATGCCCAACCAGAGCAAATTTTTAATGTTTGCTGATGACATTACGTTTTGTCGACCAGTAAATTCACTTAGAGATGCTCTTCTTCTTCAGGAAAACATCTCCTTCTTCTCTGATTGGTGTAAACTTAATAAAATGGACCTAAATGTTAAAAAATGTCAACAAATCCTTCGGCAGGAAACAAAACCCCATAGTTTTTCAGTATCGAATTGACAACAATAATCTGGAGAAGTCTTCAGAAATAAAAGATCTTGGCATTCTCCTCGACCACAAACTTACCTTTAACTCTCATATCGAAGCTATTACATCACGCGCCTTAAAGATCTTGGGGTTTGTTCGTAGGTAATCGTGTGAATTCTCCATACCCACTTTTAGACTATTGTACTGCTCTCTGGTTAGATCTATCCTGGAGTATAGTTCTGTTGTGTGGTCTCCTTCTTATCGCACACATATCGATAAGTTAGAGCGAGTGCAAAATAAATTCTTACGAATTATTGGGTATAGGATGGGGCTTCAGAGAGAGGAGTACTGCTATGAGTTTTTGAGATCTTAATTGGGGTTGCTTTCTTTGGAAGACAGGAGGACTTGTGCAGATTTGTGTTTCTTGCACAAGATTGTGAACTTTGTAATTGATTGTCCTGATCTGTTGAGGTTGATCAATTTAAATGTACCGGCCTAGGCGTAGCAGCTGAAACTTTTAAAGTGCCATTCCACATGACTAACTATGGTCACAGTGGTCCCCTGGCTAGAATTGTTAGAACATTCAATTTTTTGCAGGACCGTCTTGGTATTTTTGGTAAATCAATTAAAAATGTTGAAAGTGATGTTAGAAGGCTGTTTTAGATAAGTTGATTTTATATAAGTATTTTAACTAATTTTGCATTGTCTATTATTGTTTGATTCTATAGTGAGATATGTAAAGTGGTTTATCCGTGGATAAATAAATAAGTCAATAAATAATTTATCCAAAGCGATTTTGAAAAATAAAACGCAGAACTTCGATGTACCAAAGCCTATCTTAATTAATTACTAGACCTAGGTAAAAGGAAATAACCATTCGACCCGCCATTCATTAAAAAAACGTGCAAAAGTTTCGTGATGTCAAAAAAAAGTCCCCAAACGGCGTTCCGGAATTGGTACGCGTGGTAGGTACACCAAATCGCTACAGAAAACTGCTCCAAAGATAACCTAGCCAATCTCGAGAGTAAAATTCTACCTTGAAATCTGCCATAAAATCCATCAGAAACTGCCTCTAATCACCAAAAAATTCCAACTTTTTCCGATCCTGACCCATTTTCCAGATTTACATATTTTAACCTAAACATAATGCTTCAAAAGCAAAGATATCTATTAAGACTCCCAAAATTGCTGAATTTCGTATGTTTCAATTTAACCTCGATTATCTCGTATTTCCCGATTTCGTACGAAAAAATGGTTATAGAAGCTGCGAGACGTATTAATTTAATACATATTTCTGGGTACCCGCCTGCAACTTATAGGCCTTTTTAATTTTCCTAGGAGTTTATTCTTTTGTTTCTCTCTCTCCCAGCCAACGTTAAAGAAAGACAATCAAACCTCACCTTCAGTAGAAAGGACTCTAACTTACAGGCTGGCCCTTAAAAATATGTAATTCCCGTGCTTTTTTTGGAAGGTGTGTATATTTTATTGCTAAGTGTCTTTCTTTAGCTTTATTAAACGAATAGAACGGCAGGCTAAATTAAAATCCATCAAGAAGAAAGAAATAGCAAATAATTCTCGGTCCTACTTATTTTTTTAGCGTGTTGAACCAGACAGAAAAGAAAACGTGAAGAACAAAAACAAATAAAAATGCATAGAGGATATACCACAAAATGTTTTATAAATGAGAAGAAACAGTGGCATTAGCCGTTTCGAAGTTACTGAATTGGCTTTAAAAAACTTGCCAAATCCCAACTTTTAACTCGCAGCAGTTTTCCAGCAAAAAAAGCAAGATATTGCTCTGCTGACTGTTTCTCTGGCTTGGCTGAAGTCTAGGCCGACTTTATCCGAATGAGCGTCACATATCCGTGCGTGCCTGCTCGGTCATTTCATCTTAAATCAACCAGAGGTTTGGCAGGTGACCTCTCCGATTTTGATAATTTTTGGTACAGTTATTGTACCCATCTAGTTAGTAGATGAAAATCCAATAATTATAATTTTTCTGATAAATAGTTTTTTTTAAATTTATTTCTAGAAATTAAAAAGTGACCATTTTCCCTAAACATATACTAATATAAATCAAGATATCTTAAGGACTACTTTGCTAGAACAGTGAGTTATATGTCATTTAAAAGGTCTTGAAATTACCCATTCGAATTAGGTACCAATCGATATATAGGTGTTTCAAAAAAAAGTATTTTTTTTTATTCTTTTCGAAAAATATATATTTTTTGTCAATATTTTAGCAACATATTAGCCAAATTTCAGGATGGAAAAATAATGGGAGAAAGGTGAAAAAAAATAATAATAACATTAAAAATACAAGCTAAAAATGGTATTTATTTTAATAAATTTTAGTGTTCAAATTTGCCATTTGTTTTTATGTGTTACGTCACAGTCCCTATAAATAACTGTATAGTAGGCTCCCCCCAGCTACTAAATCCATTAACCTTTAAACGAGCATCTGAACTTTATGAAAGGTATCGCACCATTCAGGCCAAGACTAAAATAAAATATCGATTTTAAATTGTGTTTGTTCACGCTTCGTAACGCTTTTTCGGCTTTTTTTTTTTGTTCGGGATAGGAAGTGTCGTTTTCATTGACACTTCTTGGCGTCCGCTATTTTTAGGAATAAAAGTTTATTTTTACTATTGCCCCGGTTCTAAAAATAGAAAAAAAATCGCTACATTTCGTTTACCACCTGTGAGTTCCTGGTGTTTCGTAATAATTATTTCCCCATAATTGTTTGTTTTGTTTCGTAAAAATGCGCTTTTTCTGCCAAAATGTGTGTATGCATAGTTTTGCAGGAAGCTTAAAAAAAGGCAAATAATTAATTCAATTATGCCTATGAGCCATAGAAATATCATAACGTACTTTATTATATATTGATTATTTTATCTCCCCTTGACAAAGCTGAGAAAATTACGGTTATCAAACGTTAAAATACGATAAATTAAATGATATAAGGAACGAGCAACATTAAAATAATATGCAAAATTAAATAATACGTAGTTGAGATGCTAATGGAGAAAAATCAAATTCATTAATAACTTTTATAATGATGTAAGATATATCCTTTTCTTCTTGTTTTACATCCAAATTTTGCACTTTAGTGCATCACTTGCGATTTTTGTCTTCAAAATTTCCTAGTAATCTGCAGGTGTTAAATCTGGAGAATAAGGTAAACTCACGCTATCAATTTTCATAATTATTGTCACATTTGTTAAATATTTATTTCTTTGAAGGTTGTTTTATGTCTCCCATTACTTAATTTATTATTCAAATTTAATACCTTTGTGCAGAAAATTGAAGCTTATTGTACCAGTCTAACAAAGGCCTGGATATCCTTGAGAATTTCGTGTATTACGTATATATAATAAATAACGCGGGCAGCAAATGCTTATTTAATAGTTCTACGAAGAACTCCATTTGCATTATTTAATACGGCAATAAATTTTTTCTTTTAGAATGCAGTGAATTCTTAAACGAAATATTTTGTGAAATCAATAATACAAGTTTCAGTTTCAACTAATGCTATTAATAATTGGTATCTCAAAAAATGATTTATTTATTGTTACTCGAATGAGGCTCTACTTTAAAAGGAAATACCATAAGTTTATTAAATAAATATTTAGTTGAGCCAACCGGACGAATACTCTGT
The DNA here is from genome assembly GCA_016904865.1 of Pissodes strobi. Lineage (NCBI taxonomy): Eukaryota > Metazoa > Arthropoda > Insecta > Coleoptera > Curculionidae > Pissodes > Pissodes strobi. Next base: position 83,503 of record MU182869.1, on the reverse strand, counting down.
CGGTCCGAGGGGCGCAAAATTGCCGAAACAAAATGAGAAACGAAATTTCTGAATTAAAGGCTCGTAAGCAAAAATTCATTTGAATTTGACTGCTTTTAACTGTTTTTTCAGTAAACATTTTTAACACATTGTTAACCGATTTTAGCAATCATATTTCTCCACCTTCCCCTATAAGTCGCTATTATTTTCCTAGGTCAGTAATAGGCGCCTCTGGCAACTTTTTGAGAGCAGGCAATTAAAGGTTATTTGAATACGATTTGAGTGGACATGAAACTATAGAGGACAATCGAATATTCACAATGCAGAAACCTAAAATTATTTTTTTTAACTTTATTGGTTAATAATATACTATTTTCCGATCCTAACCTATTTTTCCGCCTTCAAACTGTTAATTAAATGTATAAATCTACACATTTAAACCTATAATTAATTTTCTTGTTGGTCGAGAAAGGTTCACAAAATCAGAAATAGGTTCCTCATAAATCCCAACCCAAAGTATATCAATCATACCAGTGAGCACTCTAAATGTGTGCGGGATTTAATGCGAATTCTGCAATATTCCTCGACGCTGGCTATGTTAAAGAACCCGATGTAAACATTGTCAATTACGCCTATTTGAACGCACGCGCTACCCCGTCGCCAAGACAACGCGAGGCGAAATAGAGATCTGCGTCATGAAAATTGGTTTTACGATACGACAGAGTGTTAGGGATATCATACTGTATTTATATTAATATCTCGTAATATATTTAAATATTTATGTGTGACGCCTAAACAGTGCATGATATTATCATGGCCTCAGTCCTAGGCTAAATGCATATTAAATTAAATAGATAGAATAAAGGATTTTGCAGCAAAGTAATTAAATTAAGAACCAATTTAAAACGCAAGCAAAGAATGGTTTAAAATAAAATTAAAGTTATTTATCTCGCAAATCGTTAAACAACATTTCAAGTCACAATTAATTTTTCGATATAATTGAAATCGAATTTTTGGGCGATTTTTTCAAAAAGCTAAATTTTTGACAGGTACTGCAAGTCACCTGGTCGACTCTCGTTAGGCCCTTTTGCATCCAAAGGCATGCATCAAATTTCACGTAACTTTTTGAATAAAATCGAACTTCTGGGAAAGCCCTGCGTATAGATTTTGTTATAGTATATTAATTTAATTTTTTTTAATCTAGTTTATTATTCAAAATATTTTTTAGAATTTATATTTTCTTTTGTTCTTTCTTTTCTATCTTTCTTGCGTGAATGATCTTAATATAATCTAAATTGTAACAAAGTTATACTTTATATCATAATTTCTGCGTCATTGGGAGGCTTGCTTTATAAGCTGCTCTTTGTTTATCATAAGTTTTATATTCCTACTCTGATTGTGAATTAAACTATGTTATAATATTACGTTGGTTAAACAAATAATACATGTACAAATTTATTATAATAATAATCTTTCAGTGTTGCCGCTTGCTGGATAAGACTCTTTGTATGAAGCAATAAACGATCAAACTGGTAACTGAACTCGGTAGAACTAAATAAGAAGGATATAAGACGCTTTTTCTATAATCGTGCTGTAATATACATATACACTTTTTCGCTCGATAATTAGTTCATTATCACACTAGTACGGTAATGTATACATTACTTTTACAATGATTTTGAATTTTGCTTAAACACATTCACGGTTGCAGATAAAATATTGGTATGCGCTGCAAATGGGTCTTTGCCGCACTTACGTGGTTGAAAATCAAGCTCAAGGCATCTATTAATGCACTAGTGCTTTTTTTTTGACATATTTTAGAAATTTTAGCGATCCTCGATGTATCAAACTCGGCTAATGCTTCGCTTATGGTTCTCCAAATGATTCTTTACAACACTTATAATGTAAACAACTATTACTCAACATGGGGTTGTTATTGGTTGTTTTCTGCGTCACATTACCATGGGCGCCGTTAGAAAATTTTCCAATGGGAAATAAGGTTTTATAAATAGAAATTAAATTAAACCTGCGTTAAATATGAAGGTCCACGCCACTGGATATTATACTACTTATAAAAAGGTATTACAAATGTGTCCCTAAATTACATAATATATAGATAATTTGGTAAAAAAATATCAATTTACTGTCTCAAAAATTTTATATTGTATAATAATGACACAAATGAAATAATATGTTGTTCGAAAACATCATACATTCTTCCATTTTAAGGTATTTTAGGCTAACATAGGAATTTTTGTACGTCTGGCAACACTGAAACGGGACTCGTCTAGTCGCCTACTACAGAAGTGGGAGTTGACAGTAGGTCGCTTGTTTCCGAAACCTTCCGAACGGCCCAGCCATAGGCGAATCAATAAATAAGTACACGGTGATCATTTATAATGTCCCCCCCTCTTAACTTTTTTGTTTTTCGCATTAGACAAAAATGTTAAATACAAAAGTTGTACAGAATAATGTAAGCTATTTGCAGAATTCATTTATATATATACAAGGTGTTGCAGAAATGAGTGACAGGTAAAAGTTATATCTTTTTAAATGAAATACCCTGTATATTATTAGTTTTTTAGAATCTCCTAAAAATCCTTAATATTTTTTCTATAACATGTCCTATACCTAAATGTAATAGTTTTCGACATATTCGCATTTTAACTAAGCAGTTATATTCAAAAATAAATATTCTAGGTGGCCGTGAATTAGGCAACTACAATACGAGACCACTATTTAAAATGCGAATATGTCGAAAACTATGACATTTAGGTATAGGACATGTTATAGAAAAAATGTTCAGAATTCTTAGGAGATTCCAAAAAATTAACAATATGCAGGGCGTTTCATTTAAAAAAATATAACTTTCACTTGCCACTCATTTCTGCAACACCTTGTATATATATAAATGTATTCTGCAAATAGCTTACATTATTCTGCACAACTTTTGTATTTAACATTTTTGTCTAATGTGAAAAAGAAAAAAGTTAAGAGGGGGGGACATTATAAATGATCACCGTGTACATTGTTTTTTTGGAATTTAACCTAAATCGTGAAAACCAAAAAAAATGGCTTTAAATAGTGTTTAAAAAAACTGAATCTAGTAATAGCTTCTAGTCTAAGCATGTCCCCCTACTATTTTTTAGGCGAAATAAATTATATTTTTCGGGGGAGTATAGCTTATATAAGTGGCAACGTTGCACGTTGACGATTCCAAACGGCTACTTATTGAGGAATCATTTTTGTGTGTCTGATGCCTAATTTTATAGATGTATAATCCTTTAATAGTGGGAAGTAAGATCTTTGTCGTCATTACAGCAAACCTATTTATTATTGGCCTTGACCATACCGGTCCCGACGCTGCTGTATGGCAATGATTAACGATGCCCATCGGATTATTTAGCGTTTTTTTTT